>JAFVLL020043602.1:0-17546 GCA_021397915.2 Tor tambroides
TATGAGAAAGTTTCTCGTTATTTCGAGAAAATAAGTCATTATTACGAGATGTTAAGTCATTATTATGAGAAATTTTCTCATTATTATGAGAAATTTTCTCAATATAATGAGATAACTAAGTCGTAATTATGAGAAAGTATCTCATTATTATGACTTACAGAATTATATTTTTTCTCAAGGTGGCGGAAACGGGCTTCCATACATACTCACCAAGTATGCATTTATTTAATAATAAAAAAAAATGATTACAATAAAAATATTGTACTAGTAAAAATATTGTTACAATTTAAAAAAGCTGCTTTCTATTTAAATATATTTTAAAATGTAATTTATTCCTGTGATGGCAAAGCTGAATTTTCAGTCTTCAGAAATCATTCTAATATGCTCATTTGGTGCTCAACAACCATTTCTTATTATTATCAATGTGATATCAACATTGAGATACATTTTTTCAGGATTCTATGATGAATACAAGTTTAAAAGCATTTAGCATTTAGCAACAGCATTTATTTGAAATTTAAATATTTTCTAACATTATAAATGTCTGCATTTTGATCAATTTAATGCATCCTTGCTGAATAAAAGTATTCATTTCTTAAATAAATTATATGCTATTCTAAGTCTACATAGCGAAGTTTAGAGACTACTTTTTTAATAAAAACTGCCAACACATAATAAATAGCAGACACAATAAAGGTATAAAAAAACAAAAAAAGTGTGAATTTTGTTTTGGTTATGTTGGTTAATGTAACTATACTGTGCTTCTGTTCAACTCACTACTGACAGCTCAAAATGAATCGCTCTGTTTGACCCACCTGTTCATCTCGGTGGTACATCTCATACTGCAGGATCATCTGCCGACTGATCTGGCTGCCGTGATAGACGATGACGTTCATTTCAGTCCATGTGCGGAACTCTCTCTCCCAGTTGGTGATGGTGGAGAGCGGGGCGATGATGAGGAAAGGTCCCCTTAGACCCATGAGGAAAATCTCATAGAGGAACGTGATGGACTGGATGGTCTTCCCAAGTCCCATCTCATCAGCTAGAATACAGTTTTTCCTACATCAAGAGGAACAGGTTCAGATGTTTTTCAGGTGTAATTAATCATGTCAGATTGCAGTTTTGGGTATCTTTTTGTTATATGAAATTGTGATCATTATCACTACCCATATTATTTTTTTATATAGTTCCTAGGCTTTTTATTAGGTAACATTATGGGATTGGTTAAATGTGTTAAAGGTTATTATTAATTGCATTTGCTTTCAGCTAGAGCTGTTAATTATTTTATTGTCATTATTATTATTATTATTATTATTAAGTAATTATTATTATTATTATAAAATTAATTACATACTGATATATTAATCAAATTATATAGTGATTAATATTATTATTCTTGTTATAATGTTTAAAATGTTAAGATTTATATAAATATTATAACATGTGCAGACAAATGTCCAACAAAACACAATTAATTACATTGTGTCAGACAAAATCATTGAATAGTGTGAATAGTTTAAACAATCATAATCATTTTGGTTATTTTTTATAAGACCACACATGTTGAAATTGATAGTCTTTTCATCAAATTAAACGCAAGATGAATTAATAAAACAAATAGATTAATCATTATTTACAGAAAGTCCTATCGTTTCTTATTTTACTAATCAATTTAAATCATAAAAAAGACATTTCGTCACTGTAATAATTATTATTAGTCTTAGTTTAATCTTAAGTAGTGACTTCATACCTTAAAATAAGATCATGATGTTTAGGGACATTACCAGTGCTGATATTAAAGTTTGTATCACCTGTTATACCAGTTGAAAAGGAGCCAGTTCATTCCCTCTAACTGGTATTCTCGCAGCTGGTTTCCATTTCTGTATTCTCTGGACTTCTCCAGTTTTTGCCACTGTTCGGGCAGAGGCCTTTCCTGTATTAAGATAAGAGAAGTGCCACTTTTTTTCCTAGTCTGAGATACACGCTAAAAAGCAACACAGAATAAAAATGTTTTGGACCGTATGATAAAACCTGCAGCTGAACCATGCAATCATTTGCATTCAAGGACTTACCACATGCTTGATTTCTGGAATTTGCTTGAGGTCTTCAAACTCTCTGATTTTCACAGGGTCAACATCTTCCTGAAGCTCCCAAGTGCTCTCCTCATATGACAAAGAGCACCATTTCACCAGGTAGTGTGTAACTTCCTGTTAACATGCAAACAAATCAAACATCAAAAGACTGGCACTGAAAGTATATATAACAGCTTCTTTCTTTTTTTTTTAAAGATCGTTTGAAGAGCACCTCACCTCTCCAGTTTCTGTATCTGTGGTGATAGCAATCTCTAAAACCCGATCAACCTCAATATAATCTGGATTAAACAGGTCTTCATCCGGCTGAGGAGAAACACAACATCATCTCAACCAGATTTAATCAAATAATACATATGTAGACAGTCTATGACAAAAGCATTGATTTAAAGGTGAGGTATTCAAAACAAAGTCTTGAATTTTCCACATGCACCTTAGCTTTTACATCCTAGTATATCTGGTGCATTTCCCAGTTACAACTTTAAATGAACCACAAATAAATTGCAGCATGTTTTGGCAGACACACCTCTGTGAAAATGTGCTTCATTTGCGCCTGCTTGTTTCTGAAGCGCTTGATTTTTTGGCTAATGCGTGGGTCCTTTTCCAGTTCCTCCAAGGTCGCCCATTTACAGTGCAGATAGGAGCTGGCAATGAGAAAAGCCTTTCATAGCTGACAATGTGCGATAACAACACTGTGTGCTTTACCTTTCAACTAGCATGCATGTGTTTGATTTAAAACAGTATTTTGTTTTACAATATGTCCTTGTTTCTCCATCTATGCTAAACTTGTCAAGAACATGTCTAAGTCACATTTCAACTCAAAATCAAAAGAAAGAAATAATTAATTACATTGTGCAAAAAGAAAATGAAGCTTTTTAGGATTATTAGCGTCAATTTTGTGCTTGGAGGTATTACTGAAAATTTAGCACATAACCCCCTCACTACTGTAATGCAAACAGAAAAATTATATATTTAAGTTATAAATACTACTAATAATATAAGTATATATACACATTACAATAAAATCCAAAACAAATGGGGGGATGCTTAATTATCATGAAAATAATGGAAAATAAAAATCAATGATCCTAAAATGTATATTTTTCTTAATGTCTTTAAGCAATTTATATTTTTATTTTGTTTTTGAGGTTAAATGTGACCCGGTAACTTGTTCCTATTTGCAGTACTGTAATTTCCAGAATTACACCAGAAAAAGATCTTGCTGTAAATCACACCATTGTTGATTCAGCAAATTATTCCTTGAGGCAGGGTGTATTACCACTCTAGCAGATGGATAATTTAATGCATAAATGATTTTAAGTAATGCATTACACAATAAACGTGAGTTATGTGTTTGCTCTGACAGGTTGACAAGCTGAGTGTTTGAGAGTTTGAGAGCACAAAAAGGTAACAGCAGTTTGAGTTGCATGAGTACACTTACAAATTTCTGTACTTGACATAAAACTCCTCCATCTCTTCTGGTGGTTCGTCAGGGGATATCTACATAAAAACGATTTCATTTTAGGCAGATGTTCCTTGCATCCCAGTGTACAGAGCGGTATATGCTACAGTACTGCATTCAGATGTCTTCAGTATTCTGGTCTTTTTGTATCATGGTGTAAACCAAGAATTTAATCAAATGTGACCCTAGACCACAAAACTAGTCTTAAGTCGCTGGGGTATATTTGTAGCAATAGTCAAAAATACATTGTATGGGTCAAAATTATCGATTTTTCTTTTATGCCAAAAATCATTAGGATATTAAGTAAAGATCATGTTTCATTAAGATATTTTGTAAATTTCCTACCATAAATATATTAAAACTTAATTTTTGATTAGTAATATGCATTGCTAAGAACTTCATTTGGACAACTTTAAAGGTGATTTTCTCAATATTTTGATTTTTTTGCACCCTCAGATTCCAGATTTTCAAATAGTTGTATCTCAGCCAAATACTGTCTTATTCTAATAAACCATACATCGATGGAAAGCTTATTTATTCAGCTTTCAGATGATGTATAAATCTCAATTTTGAAAAATTGACACTTTTGACTGGTTTTGTGGTCCAGGGTCACAAATATTCAAGGTTTAAGAATTAATAATTGAACACCACATATTGAACGACCACTATTCTAAATACTGAATCAAATACACACTCTATAGAAATTTCTCAGCCATATAAGAAATATTGTTGCTTAATTTTATATAACTTGCAAAATTAGCATGGACCCGAATGCAAGTACGTAATCCATCATTTATAAGTGTAACATGTAATCTGACACCGTTACCTCTTTCTTGACCGTTCGCACTGCAAGTATTTTCTCAATGATATTAGCCTCATCTTCAGGGGGTTCCTGGGAAGACAGAAGGTGGGAATTATTCCAGTGTGTGTTTTGCTCCGCCCCTCCAGAAGTAGGGCAGGTCTGTGGTGTGGCATAATGGCAGATGTTGCCACGGTTACCTCAGCCTGCCAGGCGAGGGTAGAGGAAGACATGGCGGCAATCCGGCCCGAGCCCAACACGGCGATGGTCTCCCCATCATCATCCACGACCTTGAAATCAAGATCTTCGTTATACTTCCGCCGCTTCACTTGACGCCCTGATCGCCTCTTCTGCACAGAGAGAAAGAAAGAAAGAAAGATAGATAGAAAGAAAGAAAGAAAGAAAGTATTTACACATTACAGTAAAATTATTAACAAAACAATTACCAAAAATTTTGAAAGTAATAAATAAATTAATGGCAACAAAAATATCCATTACTCATTAATGGAATTATGGGGAAAATGTGTTTATGAAAATAATGCAAAGAAAGAAAGAAAGAAAGAAAATTATTTAGACTTGTTTATTTAGTTTGTGTAAAAATCTGATCTTAAATCTGATTTTAAAGTCACACTAATTTACACGTTTATTTATTTATTTTTAATAATTTTTATCCATTTTTTACAGATACACTTTTTAAAACAGTGAGAATATTTACATTAATTCCTTCTGATTTCCAGGTTTTGTTTTGTTTTTTCAATAGACAAATCGAATTAAAATTATTAAAATTCTGGCATTCATACATACATACACACAATTTTTCAATTATTTTAAACGCTGCAATAAATGTCTCACTTTGAGAGTTTCTAAAGTTCACATTTAACAATTTTAAATAATTAAACATCAAGTGAGTGAGTTAAACTAAACGTAAAAATAGCAGGACAAAGACACTAAAATGAAATGTACAATATCATAAAAAAAACAAAAAAACAACAGTGGTTAATAACTGATATGAAAGCTATACTGTGCATCCCTAGTTTTTGTGGTAATTGTTAACATGCCACTGTTAACTTGTATAAAACCAGAGAATACTTCTAGGAAAGTTCTATTAAACCTGGCAGAACTTTGAACCTGAACTCTGAAAATGAACTTTGAATATGGACTCTAGGATTTAGTATTTGTGTAAATACACAGCATGATCCATAATTATTCTGCTCAGGAGAAACCCATATGCCAGATGTAGATGGTTTCAGGAGAACTCACAGTGTTATCCATAGGGTCGATGCTTTCCTCGCCGGTGGCGAGCGTGCTGAGAGAGGTTGTGTCATCACTCTCCACCATCTCAAGTACAGCATCACTTTTCCTCTTTCCCTTCTTCTTCTTCTCTGGAGGCATGGCACCCTGCTCTCTGCATAACACAGCAACAAAATGCTCTTAAAATCCATCTTACCTCCAGTTTTGCACAGGCTGATAGATCTTAGCGGAAACCACCCAAGGACTTGTTTGAATGACAAATAATATTTGAGATAATCAGATATGATCTGGCCATATAATGGTACAAAACACCGACATCTGCTCTGTAGACATTTACTGGTTTATAAGAGGACAAACAGGACAACAGTTTTGCTCGAGTGCAGCACTTGAATGAAATTGCATTTCAGTGCTTTACTTTTAGAAAAACAAGTGGTGAGAGGGAACCACAAAGTGGGTATGGAAGTTTAAAAAGGGAATGTATCCAATCACAAAACATGATTGGAATAATCTCTGTGTTCATAAGGCCATTTTTTAGTGCCATCATTGTGGCAATGGATTGTTTAATGCAACCCTAGAGAAAATTACATATTTGAGTACCTTTTGAATGCATGTATAAAATGTATCTTTACTTCTCCTAATACCCTAGAAAAAATAGCCAAAAAGGCCATAGAGCCCTTCGCATGGTTGCAGGTTTCATTTTTGTCCTTGGTTTCAAATTGGAAACCCATAAGTACCTACATTCACCTTGTAACGCCCACAATCCCTGTATCACATTTCACCCAATCAAGACATGAAAAGGTCTGTGATTGAGCTTAGCAAGAACAGTGCTGAGACAATACATGCAAAACTGTCACATTCAAAGGATGCAATTTACTGAAATGGGACTGTTTTGTCAGGTGACATTTGTTAGTCAACAACTAAAATGATTTTTGGTCTCTCTTCGAGACATCTCTTAGTAAATGAGGCACGAAGTGTGCTAAATATGCCCACCATTATGGTCTTGCTATAAAGCACATACTCAGTAGTATTCCACAACTTCATGTTCATCACAGAAATCATGGCTCCCAAAAAATATAAAGCAAACTGTTTTCAACACTGATCTGAAATGTTTCTTGAGCAGCAAATCAGCATATTAGAATGATTTCTGAAGGATCATGTGACACAGAAAAATGGAATATTGATGCTGAAAATTTAGCATTGCATCACAGGAATAATTCACATTTTAAAATATATTAAAATAGAAAACAGCTACTTTAAATTGTAATAATATTTCACAATATTACTGTTTTTACTGTATTTTTGATCAAATAAATACTGCCTTGGTGAGCATTACAGACATCTTTCAAAAACACTAAAAACGATAAAAAACCCTTTCAACGGTAGTGTTTGTATATTTAAAGGAATATTTCAGAAATGACAATTCTATGATTTTTTACTCACTTTGGCTTCCTCCCTCTTTTAGAGGGCGGATGTGTTGCAGTGTTCTTGGCCTGTGTTTTCACTTTTACATCTTGACCTTTCTTGACTTTTTTGACCTCTTTTTGGGCTTTTGGCTCCCTCTTCTTATGATCCTTTTGCTCCTTCGCCACCTTTGCCTTTCTTGCAAGAAGCTCCTTCCCTTCCTTTTGCTCCCTTCTCTTTGGTTTAGCGTTGCTCTCTTCATCTTTGTGCCACTCTGTCTCCTTCTTGTCTTTTTTCCTTCGTTTCTTCTTCACCCTGGACCCACCCCCTCCATCGTCCTCCTCGCTGTTGATTGATAAAGGGCGGAGACTGTGACTGCTGGCCGCAGGCCCCGCCTCCCGTAACCCAGAGTGCTTTGGGTGAGCCATGCAGTGATTGGGCGGCCCTCCAATAATTCGTAACTGTTCTTTGCCCAAGTGGCCGATGGGAAATGTAGTTTGTGCGTTTTGGTCAGAGGCATTCGAGGCAGCAGCGGATGGAGTGTGCTTTAGTACATGGGTGGCAGACATCTGGAAAAACAAGAGCTGGATTAAAATTCATTTCTTTATTTAAACATTATTTGTGTTGTTTAAAACAGACAGATCTGACTAGTTAAGCCTGTTCATCCAGTCTTTCAAATCATAGTTAAACTAACCCAAAATCACAGGAAAACTAAACTTTATAAAACAGATGTTCACATTATAAACTGCGCAGAGTAGCCAATCTAGCTCAGATTTGACCAGTTAAAACCATCATGGGTTTCCGGTTTGCTGGTAATCAAAAAAAAAAAAAAAAGGTTTTGGGCACTTTCATGGGGGCACTTTGGCTGGTTTAACCTGTTATGTTATTATTTATGTATATTATATATATACACATTATACATACACTAATCAACATTCGAAGTGGATCAAAACCTTTCATCAAAGTTGTCTTAAAACTTAAAACCAAAATGCGGTCTTGTCTTAAGACAACTTTGATGAACCCTTTTGATCCACTTCAAATGTTGACTACTGTGCTTATATATATATATATATATATATATATATTAGTGCTGTCAATCGATTAAAAAAAATTAACTAATTAATCGCACATTTTTCTAAAACTAATCGCGATTAATCGCGATTAATTCCACCTAACATTAAAGTTTTTAAATATGCTTTTATATTGCAATAATTTCGCATTCAATCTTCAAATGTACAACGTACAAACAACATAAAGACAGTATATTTTTAATATTTCTTTAATGGCATCTTTTTTATGATTGAAGGCCAGCATCACTGATATCAATACTACTGATGTCTCTATAAAATAGTTTTTTTTCCCTGAATATTTAACCATTGACTGTAGCCAGTCAGCATTACAGTATAATTTAGATCTATAAATTTTAACATTTATTAGACTTAACTTCTAATTTAAGTGAACTTAAAACAATCATCACATGAACCTATTATAATAAATTACATATTTAGCTACTTGTGCCCTTCAGCAGAAATATACAGAAAATGAATACTTACCGAACACTAAATTCTAAATTAAATATAGATGAACCCCTTAAAGCTATAAAAGTTTTTGATTTCCTCTTTTTTTCTTTGGTTCTTGGATTAATAGGCATCATAGCAGCTGGTTATTAGCTTATTTGCCTGCTATAGCTTTAAAAGCTGCTGCTGCTGAACGTGACGAGGATCTGACATGCGTCTTATTTTCTCACAAATCTCTTTACCTTTTCTGACCCACTTCAAGTCTTAAAAGTCTCTACTAATGAGCGGACGAGTTGAATCGGGTGTTGTAGATGAGGGAGATAGTGCTGGGGTGCCTCAGGACAGTTTTTAAAACCATTTCAGAGACATGTTCTTAAATGTGACGCATATATGACATTGCATGCATGCACGCAGTTTTAAGGCAGCTTTAATCGCCTTTTTGGTAACTTCATGCCTTAACTGACGGCATAACTAGGACATTGCATGCACGTAGTTTCTTTCGCTGTTTGATATGAAATGATACAGGCTACAGCGGGCACCTTTGTGCGTGTATTTGAAGAGCGGGCGCTACGAGCACAGTATCTTTTCCGCGGCTGCTTGACTCGCGCCTGCACGGAGGCGAAGTTAAAGCGCGTCTGAAACGCCTCCGTTTGATGTGGTCATAAAGATCGTTCTGCATCTAAATAAACACAATCCTTTTCAAGAAAAAAGAGACAGAGGCAGCAGTTGCGAATGGGGTGGCCAACCCTAGCCCCACCCCTGCGTTAATTGCGTTAAATATTTTTAACGCGTTAATCAGAAAAAATTAATCGCATGCGTTAACGCGCTAATTTTGACACCACTAATATATATATATATATATATATATATAAAAAACATATGTCACAAGGAGAGGGCCTTTGGGAACCTTGTATCTATATAGTGTAACGATAAACTAAGCTTAAAAGGTATTTTTCAAAGCCAAGGACAGTGTGAATGCAAAATTAATTGGGTTCTTTTTCACTCAGTTCACTTTTTAATCCATTTACAACTCTTTTAAAGAGCACTCAAGTTTTAAAATGCCCTAAGCAGGGCAATGCTTGTAATACAGGCAATTTTAAGGCACAAAGTGAATGAGCTTTATAATGTATTCAATCCCTGTTCACACTCACTTCATCTGAAACCCTATTTACGTGTTCCCAATCATAAATAAGACATGGAAAAATCTCTTTACCCCAGTGAAACCATAAGATGCCCAAGCAATGAGACATTAAAGGGGAAGATTAAATAAAAAAGTTATCCTCCTTCTAAAGGAAAACACATGCATGAAGTAAACAGAATTCACTGCCGTATGTGAGCTTTGTGTTTCTGGTACACATTTAGCTTTGTGCCTCTTACTCCGCAAAGCACGTTTATTTTTAACTGCACCTAGCGTTGCAGTACACATGTGGAACGGCACGCGCATGTGCAGGCAGACACACACACACACACACACATGCTCCCCGACAGAGCATGCGACTGCAGGCAGGTATGGGGATAATGTCAATGAATCACATGCTTTCCAAAGCAAGCGGGCTGGAATCAGGGCCGTCGTCATGGCAACAGGCTCGGGACCAAGCTGTGGGAAGCGGGAACGTAAATACGCAGTCTCCGTGGTAACCCTTTCCTTTCTGAGGTCTAAAAAGCATCAACTCATTGTTCTTGAAGATAATACTCGAGATATCAGCATGGGTAAAATAGCTACTTTTTGTACTTAACTTCACAGTATAAAGACAGAAAGAGTAAAAGACAACTTCCTGCAACTGCCCTTTTCACTTTTGCCCTTAAGTTGACCTTTTTCGAACGCTCTCTCTATGCATCACGCACTTATGCATACAAACCCATACGTCCAAGTGCATGGAAGCGTGCATACATTCTCTCACATAAGCATGCGCAAACACTGCAGACTATTCCCGTGACGTGCTGCAGTATGCATGCTTGCCAGGCAAATCTGCCAACCGCAAGCGCACACACATACACACTTTGCAATCAAATTCCCTATGAATCAATACCAACTCCCAACTCCCAAACGCGACAGCTGCAGTTCAGTCAATGCCAGCTCCAAACCCGAACACACCTTGCTCAAACGTGCTTTATAAAACATGCACACACTTCGCTCCCGCTAACATGCATCCACCTCTCCATCAAATGCACGACAGCGGTCACGCTAACTGCAATAACGAAAAGCATAACAATGTAAGAATTAACCGCTTTGGTCCTTTAACTGCTCTGTGCAACTGTAAGCCTCTCTAAATACAGTCCATATCGTTTTGCTCGTGGTTTCAGGCAAAAACTGAAAACGAATTGCATACTTGGATGGTCACAGGCAGATGCGTAGGACACCGTCTATTCAATGAAAACAAAAGGATGTATTCTTGTGTTCAGAACACCTAGACAGAGAAGAACAGAAGGCAAGGGTCTCAAGAAAAGTTGGACTATTTTTAACCTGATATGTCATCTACAACATGTGGTACTCAAGGCAGGATGCTCAGAAAAACAGCAAAAGACACAATACAATGGCCATGGATGTCCATCTGTACGTGTCTTTAAAAACATTTAAAAGATAAGAGTTTTACAGTGTAAAGCAAAGAATAATCACGGCGCACTTACTTACAAAAAAAGCTAAAATGAGGGCAAAAAAGATATGAATACAAAAAAGTGAATCATCCTAAGGAGGCAATAACATGAGAAGTGATAAAAATACAAAGTTTCAAACATTATCTAAAGGAGTCCTGGCTAGAACAGGGAGGGAAATAAGAAACAGTGAAAGCACTGAGATGTGTTTTTTTACATAAAGTGGTAACATCAAGAGGGTTCAGGTGCAACCTGGGATGCTTTTAAACAAAATAAAAAGGAGTTCACATGTATGATGGACACTAAACTGCTTTTCCTTAACTATCTGCTCCAACTCATCCATTATAAATACATTTACTTATTTACACTATCGTTCTAAAGTTTGGAGTTTGTAAGATTTTATGCTCTTGAAAGAAGCCTCAAATGCTCACCAAGTCTGCATTTACTTGATCAAAAATATATTAAAAACTGTGAAATATTACTACAATTCAAAATAAGCATTGTCTATTTTAATATATTTTAAATTGTAATTTATTCATGGGATGCAATGCTAAATTTTCAGCATCATTACTCCAGGCTTCAGTGTCACATGATCCTTCACAAATCATTCTAATATGCTGATTTTCTGCTCAAGAAACATTTATTATTATCAATGTTGAAAAGAGCTGCGATTAATATTTTCAGGGAAACCATGATAGGATTTTTTTCTTCAAAAAGAAATCTAAATGACCCCAAACTCTGAACGGTAATGCACATACACTAATAAAAAATAGTTTTACCATAATAGTTCTATATTAAAAAAAAAAAAAAATCATAATTTGTATCTGTACAGATGCCTTTAGGTCAAAGGATCAGGAAAAACATGAATTCATTCAATGCTAGTGTGCATTGTATATTTTTGAGTACATATATTTCATGTTTACCTAAATGCAAACAGTGACTGTCATTTTTCTTCAAGATTAATGACAACAGACAGAAATATCAGACTCCATTGTAAATCCTCCTTTAACTTGTTAATCACTTTATAAACCCGCAGTGATTTCAAATTGGTCAAAATCAAATAACAGTTTAAACTGGTGTGAATCCCTGCTGATCCCTGCTCAGAAAGGCCTGACAATGAAGCTCTCAGGGCGCCTAGGAAGTGCCCTTTGAATCACTTGCCTCGCAGAGTGGGAATGAAAAACGAAATTGGGCTAGTTGGATTTTGACACCACCAAAATTCAAATCCAAATGCAGATCAGATTATTTGCATGAGAGTGACACGAAACTACCAGAAGAGTGTCTGAGTGTGAAAGCGCTTTTCTGGCCGTTCTCAACTTTAATGTCTTTAAATTCTTTTTAAGTCATCCATAATCTACTGGTGTCTCCAACGTGCTTCTCTCAAAAAGGTGGTCACACCATCAAAGCAACAAACACATGAATCCCGTTGAACAGACAATGTGACAGAGAGTTTTATCCCATCCAAGTTAACTGCTTCATTGCTGTACTGACTACTGACACACAGCCATTCTTCACTTCAAGAAATCCCAGCGCCGAGTCTAGATCCGCTGCGCCTGACAGCAGACCAAAAGCCTCCCTGATCCGCCTGACAATCCGACAGCTTCACAGAAGTGTCCTCGGGTGGTTTTCCACATAAAGGTGAGAAATGGTGTACATTTCTCGAAACCAGGAAAGCCTTACTACAACACACCACATCTAACATTGACATTTATTTACTGATGCAGCAATAGTAATCGAGGGGGAAGCACGAGAGATAGAAGGAGTTTGAGTGATGCTGACATTGATTTATGTTCTGTCTAACTGGTGCATGATCACAACGCTGGCTGGGATTTATTCACAACTCATAAATGTCACAACTGATTCTTTGTACTAATTACTATGGTCTCAAAAGCGTTGAAACAGACAGGCAGACGCACAGGAATACATAGACATGCCTGATGCATGATAAAAGGGAATTCATAAAAATGTTTAAAATACTGTATTGTGGATTATTTTGGTGCACCACTAAATTTTCATCATGGGAACTCTTGTACACTCCTAAATCTTGACTAACTAAAATTTCCCACACAGATGAATACACATTAAGGCATATTTAAATACCGATTTCATGCTCCAATGTGTTGAACTCTGCAGACCGAAGCATACTGCGGTAATGTTCAACTTTGACATCATTTTCCCCTGACGTTTCAATGCACAGCCAATGATTGCTAGACAATTAACATGATTAGGTGGGTGTTGCCAGTCTGAAAATCAAAACAAGCTGGAAGAGAGATTGCATAGATGCATAGAACACAATGTCAAAGGCACATCATGCCAACTGATGAGTGAATATATTTTTCTGCTATACCTCACACCTTCTTTACAAGTACTTCTGTTGTATTTCATAGGAAATTGCTAGGGAATTTCATTGATTTCTAATCAAACATTAACAAAGCAAAACTGAGTTAAACTAAGTTAAACATTATCATCATCTCTACATCCTCATCTAGAAGTATGAGGTGTGTATGGAGGTTAAGTAACTGAATGTTCTGAGTACTAATCCACACCGGGGATCTCCAAAGATTTCAAACACATCATACACAAAGTTCTGCACTTCCTAAAATACTAACCTCTCTTAGAAAATCACATAAAACATGATTTCGGAATTATCATCGTGTTTTACGTAACTTTTTGTATCGAAGGAAAAACACACTACTTGATGATGCAGATATAGAAATGTCAATTTTACAAATGCAACTTTATGTCTTAATGTTGCATTAAATTATTTTTACTGCTATTTCACAGGACACAAAACAACATTTAGATTCAAGTGTAAATGCCAATATTATGATGATTCAAATCATTTCTGTATGAATATCCATGGATTATTTACAGTCATCTGTAAAATAATGAAATATTCATGCATATCCAAAAACGCTACAGAAAAAAAGTGAACAACATTAAATGTTTAGGAGTTGCCAGAAAGCATTAGACATTAGTTTATAATTCAGTTTATTCCATAAGACCTATCTCCTGGGTGTTTTAGTAGATTTCTAAGAAGCTGAATTGCAATGGTTTTGCAGTTAACTGTTAATTTATTGTTTTTATAAATTAAAAACAATATTAACATTTGATCATCCTCCGAGATGCTAAAACACAAGCATAAATTGTTAAAAATACAGATATAAAAAGACAACATTGAAGAGTGTCTGCAATGCATAAAAAAAAGTTTTTTAAAAATGGTCATCAATAAAAATTGGAAAAGCTTGTGCAAATAAATTTTCACTATGTATGACATCCATATGCACTAGAACACTGAAGTATAAGTGATAAAAAACATTACACCATCCCGCAATGAATCCAGCTGGTCAGAGGAGAGGTTTTTTAGATGGATGTTAATACCAGTTTTTGACTGACCAATTGTGATTAGATCACCCAAAACGCATGTTGATACCAAATGTACACTGAGCCAATAATTAATAGCAGAGCTATATTCTGAAGCTGTATTATAAAAAGCACAGATGGTGCACATTAATTGGACATGTAGCATCAATGTGAACAAAATGTTAATGTGATTATTGCCAAAATTATACATTTAAACTTCTTGCAACTTTGTGTGCGGAGTTTACGCTGGGTTTAAGTCATAGCATGTAGGTGTTGCAGACAGCATATTCGTACCACATGCCAACATGTATTATATTCAAAATTTTTGCATTTACCTGTAGGACAGCAAACATTGCACAAGCCAGCCTGCACTGACAGCTCCTACACTTCTAGAGAGCGTCTGACTCAAGCGTCAACTCAGGAATAACTAAGGTGCTGTGGCCAGTTGGGTCAAACAGATACTCAAAACAGATGTTTAACTTCTTGGTTGTTGACCGTCATTACAAAAAAAACTCTGAAAACACTGGAGGTAGATTCAGAAGATTACCTTTCAAGAAGAATAAAAGATATCTTCCATTTGATGCTTTCCTAACAAATAACAGCTATTCATTCGCTTAGGCTATGAAGAAATGATCTGCCTTGAATCATCAACTCAAGTCAAAAGTCACCAGTAATTGTGACAGAGTATCCCGAGTTTAAATGGATAGTTACCACAACAAATTCTGATTGGATGAGTCACATTCAAAGGCACATAAAATGCAGATATGCACACAGTAGCACATTCTATATAAACACAGAAAGCTGCTTTGATGCTTGGCAACCATAAACATGCTGAAGTGTTTATTTAACAACACACCTTACCCATGCTACTACAATCACTAAAATCATAGCCATGCAAGGCCTTTCATGAATTTATCAAGTCAAAAGTCATCGAAATTGAGATTAGAATCCGGCTGGATTTTTTTATTTTTTTTTAAACACATTCTGATTCTAATATTGAAAAAAATAGTTAATTGAATTAAAGAGTAAAAATATCCGTTACAAAAGGGCAGTAGGACATTGTCTTGGCCTGGGTCAAAATGTGAAAACGGACTGAAAGATTCTTAAAAGCCCCCAAAAACTGATTTAATATATCAATTGTTTTTCATATGTAGCAAAGAAACCCAAAGGAGAGCAAAGTTTTCTCAGCAAACAACGTCTTCTACTGAAAAAATATACTATTGTAATCTCACATGTGTGTCCTCTAGAGTTTCAGAGATGTCTCAACAAAACAACTCATATTTGCCTGAAATCCAAATTCAAAGGATTCAGTATGAATTTGTCTCATTTTCTCAAATTCTTCCATAAGCAGATAATCTTTGCTATGCTATCCACGTTACTTTTATAGCTCTAAACTCTTGCTATATGTCAAAAATGTTTAGTTTCTATTTTTACTTGGAACTGTAGGAGACACAAAGTTGATATTGCAATGCAACACAACTGAGAACCTAATTAAATCTCTTGGACTGAGAAAAAACAACTGAAAACCAAAACAATCTTCTGGGAGGATATAAAAACAATGTGATCAAACAAATTTCAGAAGCTTTCTGCACATTTTACATGTGCCTCAAATCCTAATCGTAAACCTATAGTCTCAAAGCATTGCACTCAAGGAAAGTTAGCATCAGGGTAAGTTTAACTACCTAAGAGGCTTAGAAAAAAAATACTGCAAACAGCACTTTAAATATTGAAGACAAAAAGTAGGTTAAATAAGGTTGAGAATCTTTCTGAAGTACAGCTATAGTGCAAGGACTAAAACCTATGCTAATTTTGCAATGACGATGAACGTGTGAGAGACGGTGTGAGAGAAACAGAGAGAGTGAGATAGAGGGAACTCTCACACAGTGTCTGACAGAAACACATGTGATACACTGACCTGCTTGTCCTTCTTTTGTATTTTCATTTTTGCTTGATCTCTGTGTCTGCGTCTGGAATACAGAGATACAAGGAGTCATGAATATAGAAATTATGCAAAGCATAAACCAACTTTTAAAAAAAATTATTTTGAAAATAAAAGAATTTAGAGTGTGGTTCCATTCAGAATGCACAACAAATTTTAAAGGCAGTTCAAACCAATATCTAGACATCTTTGTCATTACAGTCTTGTGATCATTAAATTAAAAATTATGAATACATAGTAGAAAAAATTAGATTAAAAAGTGCATATTATGAATATGAAAGACTGCAGTAGACATTAATAATATTTAGGATGTCATGTCAGTAAACATTCTCATTCAACACTAGTTATATAAAACAACTATACAAGGTCATTTTATTGCTTCACCACCCGTCACCAAGACATAACTTTATAACAACAAAAGTGCGTATTATTCATATGATTGACTTGCAGATTACGAGCACTTAAACTTCTCTCCACTTTTGCAACCTATTTTATTAACTTTAATTTTCTAATGGGTTTAATTGAAATAATTTGTAAGTTTGAAACACTCACTAAAACCAAGGCCATTAGATACTAACTAACCAGTTCCTTAAGTTGCATTATTTAAAATTAGTGTCAATCTACCTGTGGTGCACTTTCATTGAGTTAAAACTAAAAACATTAAAATCTCTACAAGTGACATAAATCTGTAATAACAGCAGAATTACATCATACTATCCCATTGCTTGAGGTAAAACAGCTGTCAATCTACCTGTGATGCTCTTATATTAAAAAGAAAAATATAAAGTTTTGACACAAACACATCATTATTAGTGGCATAAATCCATATCACAATTTTCACCATAAACTAGGTGAGATGCTTGATACGAACTAACCCATTGCTTGAGGTTTGAGAGGTGTCATTCTACTTGTCGTGCAATTTATACAATTTTTTAATAGTATAAAAGGAAAAGTATAACGTTTTGACATGAATGCAACATCTATGGTGATATAACTCCATATTTACACATACATTTCAAAAGGTTTACTAGGGCTGTGCAATTAATCGAAATTCAGTTTCGATTTCGATTTCGGCCTCCAACGATTATGAAAACACAGTAATCGAGATAAAACGATTATTGCGCCCCATTCC
>JAFVLL020043604.1:0-28572 GCA_021397915.2 Tor tambroides
TACACAGTGACAACACAATTCAACAGTTTTTTTTTTTTTTTTTTTTACTAATGGTCTGTGAAAAGAGGGGCTTAATCTTCAATAAATATTGTTCATAAATCTCTGGTCAAATTTAATATTATAGTTTGCTATATAATTTAATTTTCTATTTATTTCAAGTAAGACTACAAGACTACAAAATTATGACATAAATCATTATAATTTTAAACTATAATTTGTGTTTTTGTTTTTTTAGCAATAGACACTATACAAATATTGAAATTAATATTATAAATAAATAAATAAATAAATAATATACTACTACAGCAAGACTACACCACAATCTGTAATAAGGTTACAAGAAAGAGGCCTACAAATTTAGCCTAAATTAAGATTTTGATTTGTAAATTAAATTAATAATTTCCAAGCATATCAAGGTTATTTGGTGATGAATGTACACCTGTAAATTGAGAGATTATTGAGAAAAATCTAAAGTTTGAGATTATATTATGTCATGCTGTTGAAAACATCCAAATGATGTTACTTTTTTGGCTGTCAGAATTTCAGGAAATGTTCCTTTTTTTTTACATTTATTTATTTTTTTGGTAATTGGGTTTAACTGGTAACTGGTGCACAAAATGTTCTGCTATACTTAGCTTTTGACAGGTTGTGATTAAATTATTATTCTCCCAAGAGACAGCTGAATCCCTCAGCATTTTATTTTTTCTCAGTGTCTTTCCTCTCTGATCTGTCTCTCATGTCACACATAAAATAACACTCTTTGAATGTCTATGGGACACCAAGACAGTTTAATGTTCACCATGAAGCTGCAAAAAGGTCTGCTAGACAAATTAAAAAGAAAAAAAGAAAAAAAAGAAAATAGGTGCAATTCTCTGCAATGGTGATTTAAGATTATAAATGGTGTGCATTTCCTTTGATTATGTACAGTACATCACTAAATAACAGATTAACCCATCTTTAAACAGCTGTTATTTCAGGCTGTTTGTCATGAGCCGTAGAATAGAACTACTTTGAGGATTGTTTGTGTTTAGTTTCTCCTGGTAAAGTTCAAAGAGAGGATATGTTCTTATAACAGCAGCTAATTACAATGATCTGGAATCCCATTGGGCCTATAATTGCATTTCTTTTCTCTGTGCTTTTCTTTCCTCATTTCCTGTGCAAAGAGCTTTATCTGCAGACGAGCTAATTGCTTTGTTTGCTGTGTTACACTGCTAGTTTCACAGTTTGCTGAAGATGTGTTGCCTCATTACAGTGTCCATGCATCTTTTAGCCAATTAAGAACTATAATTAATTTTCTCCTCCTCATGTTCAAGGTAACATATGACTTCAGAAGACAATAAGATGGTTCTTTAAAGGTTCTTACACTCTTGAAAATAAAGCTTCCAAAATAGTGCTTTCGCAACAATGCCTTAGAACTATTTTTGAACCTTTCAGTCAGCAGTTCCATTTTTTTTTTCCCTTAGTGTAAAGAACATTTTAAAAATCTAAAGAACCGGTAAAGTTTCCATGAATGTCCAAGGTTTTTCATGGAATCATCAATGCCAAAAACTTTATTTAACAGTTCTGTTTAGAAAACACCATCCTGAAGAACCTATTTATGCTGAAATTGTTCATTATATTAGAAAGTAATATCTTTATTCCCGCCCTTTTTGTTTTTCAAATCTGTAATTGTCAAAATCACTCCATTATTGATTTTCTAGTCATCAGTTCAAATACACAAGCTCAACACATTCTCAACAGGTAAATGACTGGTTTCCTACTAGTCCTGTCTTTTTCCTTTTTCAGTTTTCATTCAATTAGGTATTTTTGTACATGGGCCATTCTACAGAATTGGTCCAAACTGCTGTCCCACAATGAAAAAACATTTAAAAAGCATTCAAGTATTCAAATCTTAGATGTTGACTAAGATTATGTGTTGAAACCCACAATAATATTAATATATTAGTAAGCTTAATATCTATAAAATCATTTATTGGGTACTTTCAGTTAGGAGGTGGCTGTCCCAAACCTTAACACCTAAATTTAAACTTATCAAAATTATATTGAAATAATTTTTGTATTTTTTCCCATTGGTGTTTTTAAAAGTATCATTCTGATTATTATTTTTTTTTTTAAAAAGTGAATATGTATGGGTCTGGCAAGGGAGGACCCAGATGCAGAATGAACAGGGGGAAACAGAGTTTAATAATAGGAACACAAAAGGGCGAGGCAGGCAGACAGTTCACACAATGGGGCAGGGCACACGACAGGAGAATAGGCTGGTCGGAGAAGGGAGTAGCTCCAGACTCTAAGGCAAACAGAGGCTAGGTAGCAGCTCAAGGAACCCCAGGCTTGGCCCTGGGGATGGTAATTCTTGAAGCCCCCAAATGTCAGTCAGGTCAGAAGAATCAACGACCAGGGAGGACTCAGGGAAGGAACCAACACAACAGACACACAAAGACAAGACAACAGGAGAGACGAGATATACACAGATATAAAAGTAAACTTGCAAACTATGACTAGGGGGGGGAAAAAAAAAAAAAAAAAAAAATAAAACTGAAGAGGAAAAACAAAAGTAAGAAATACTAGAAATAATAAACTGGACTTTAAGAAACCAAAAGAACAACAATAAGAAAGAGCTAGGAATAAGACTAGAACTACAAACAAAAAATAAAGGATGAGACAGCGACCTTGCTGAAAACTAGAAAGAAAAGGACAAAATCAAAAAGGAACAAAAACAAAAATAAAAGAACTAAACTAAGACTGGAACTAGACTATAAACTAAACATGGGAACTAAAAAACTAGAATTTAACAAGAAAAAAAAAAAAAACTAGATAGGACGCAATATACTGAATAGAAAGCTCTAACAAGACAAATGATACTAGCTAGGAACAAGCACCTATGATGCACACAAAACAAACCAGCAAAGACAAGAGGGAAAATGAGCACAATATAAAGGAGCAGAGCATATGAGGATCAGGTGGACTCGATCAAGTAAACGAGGACTAGACTATGACTAAACAAGGGGGTGGAGTAACTGGAAACAAGGAGGCAGGACAAAGGGAGCACATGGCCAGCAAAAACAAAGACACAACCATGTATCCAGGCACAAGAAAAACAAAGAGACATTAAACATAGACAAGACAGACAAGGCTGTCAGGGCAGGACCCCAACACACACACACACACACACATACATATATATATATATATATATATATATATGTGTGTGTGTGTGTGTGTATGTGTGTAATTATTTTCTTTGTAAATTATGAAACTTTATGTAATGTGTCTTGCATTTGCATGTCACTACTGAAACAGTGATTCATTTTAGGTATGTGTTCAAAATCTGAAAAATCTGTGTGTAACTTTAAGGAACATCACTACCGAACACCTTTTTTCTGCAATTAAGCAAATTTTTTTGGGAGTTATTCCATAATATTTAGTTTTTTAATGTGTACCACTGTTCAGAACTGTGCTAGCTAAGCATGTACTGATTAGCATCTTTGAGCTAGGTTCAAAAGTATCTAAAATTTTCACTAATGAAACAGTCACAAACGAAACATGTCGTCATTGTTTCTGTTGACAAACAGGAACACATAACCCTCAGATTTGGGGGAAATAAACATAAACATAAATTTTAGTACAATTATGCCTTTTTTTTTTTTTTTTTTTGTATTGTGTATGTTTTAGTAGTATTTTAGTATGGAAGTTAAAATTCTGTAAAGTGATGTGGTCGCTACCAAAGCATTACTGTCACTACCGAAAATGTGCAATCACTACCGAAACATTGGATGTTTTGTCAGAAATAAAGTATACTGAATTATCAACTAAGATGTTATGATAGTGTTTGTTTCAATGTATATTCAAATGAATCCTTAACTTTGAAATCAGTATGATCAACTTTTTGCCTTTTACAAAGAAAAACTGTATTCAAAATACAACAAATCTCATAAATTACACTTGAAATATTGTTAAAAATGTCATTGTTATTGATTTACCTCTGATTTTTTTTTTTTTTTTATAAAATAGCAAAAAATATATATTTACAATGTAGATGTAAAACAAAATCTTAATAGGCCAATATAACCCTTCTAATTAAATTATTACTGTGTTTCGGTAGTGACAAATTTGCGGAGAGGACAAATTTTCCAAAACTTTCTGAAAATACAATATGAGAATTAACTGCACAATTACTAGAAATGTGTACCTTGGATATTATACAATTTGCATACACACAACATTTTTGGAAAAAGACACTTTTTTTTTTTTTTTAAAGATGTTTCCAACTCTGACTTTGGACCAATTCTGTAGAATGGCCCATATAGAAGAACCATTTTTGGTTTCCCAAAGGACCTTTCAGTGAAAAGTTCTTAAAGAACCATTTTTCATAATGAGAAGAACATTTAAAAAAAAAAAAATCTAAAGAACCCTTTTCCACTATAAAGTACCCTCTGTGCAATGGAAAGGTTACATGGATAATGAATGTTCTTCTTGGAACCATCAAAGCCAGTAAAGAACCTTTATTTTTAAGAGTGTATTTAACACCAAAAAAAGGGTTCTGCTATTGATACAAGCAGAAGAATTCAAATCTGGTACTATATAAAATCATTTTTCTATGAGTATAGCATATGGAATATTTTTATGTGGAACTTCAAAGGCTCAATTTTTTTGATGGATTTGTTGAATTGTCTATAGACATTTGGTGGCAACTAGATGTTTAGTCTCAATTAAGAAAGTGATTTATACTTTACAGTCTTGTCTGATGTCATTTTCAAAAAGTTACTGATGATAGCAGACTTATGTACTAACAAATGTTTGGTTTTTCATGCTTTTCACAAAATATGTTATATGAATTAGGAATAAAAACTGATTTGTTCTCATCTGCTGCTTCAGGCAGTATTAAACTGTCTAACAACACAGCTGTGCTGCAATAATAATAAAAAAGATAGATGTAACTTGTCAAATTAAACATTTTGCTGGTAGCTATCACTCGTTTGGGATGTCAGAGCATCCTGAATCTGTCGAAAGGGGAAGTTAATGATGGATTTATCTCGCTTTGTGGAAATTCCTGGAGAGATAAACAGCTCGATATTATGTTGCATATAAAACACAATTGCTTGGAGAGTTTAATGGGCTTCAGAACACATTTTATTTTCTTTTTGGAGGCACCGTATTTAACCTTTACTTGGAAATGTTTGATGCCATAAATTGCTTTAAGTAAACTAATAAATGAAATAAATTGCATGATGGTGTTGGCTCAAATGAATAAGGCAGAAACATTTAATTGTTTACTTTTAAATTTCATTTAATCAGCTTGCTGTTTTGCATCTCATTCAATTAATTTAATAATAATAATAAAAAAAAAAATCAGATAAGCTTAGGCACTATAACATCACTGCCAGCAATCAGAAACTACTGTGTGCAGATGCACAAATATGTAGTCATGATGATTCATCAACAAATAGTATATATGTATGTGTGTGTGTGTGTGTGTGTGTGTGCGTGTGTGTTGAAATTATTTATTTATTTATTTATTTATTTATTGGTAAATTGATATAGTATATGTGTTTAATTTTTGATTGACCAGCATAATTATATAAATAATTCAATTAACTTTTCTTTTTTTTTTTGACTGACAGAATTATAAACACGTTTTTTAATATAATAAATAAATAAAAATGATAAAATTAAAATCTGCATATTTTTGTCTTTAAAAAAACCTCTGATATTGGGAAAAAAAAAAAAAAAAAATCTAGCGCCATCTCCACAGTTCATTTGATACAGCAAACAGGAATATGTTGGGTTTTGCTTCCCTGAGAGCCCCTGTGGACCAGCACTGCATTGTTTACTTTGATGTCTTTGAGATATGAATTTTGAATCTTTCCCCAAAATGTGATTAAATGTGAACAAAACAGATTGAACTGCTGTGCCGGTCAGCCTCTTTCACATCCCACCTTTCCACCAAACCAGCTCGCTAATAATCTCTGATTGCACTTTGAAGTGGAAATGGGTTGCTTCCAGGGGAGCAGATCATCTGCACACCCAGAGAGACTCTAGTGATTCGTTTGACATGTTTAATTTATGGCCCGTGCCAGGAGCACATAATGGCAGAAAGAGAATAATTTCTTTAAATGACTTATTGATGGAGGATTGAGGTGATACAACTAGCTTTCATGAAAAATGAGTGAAGTAATAGGGTTCGCTGTCTCTAGAACAATCAGACAGAAAAATAGTGACATCTAAAATGAAACTTTGATGAGCTTATCTCAAGGGAAAGCCATGCCTTGTCTTGACAGGCTGCAGATGGTGACATCTCATTGTCTGAGAGCTGTACTTGTCAAACATCCCCATTCAGTATCTTGAGTGCTGTATTCAGTGCTTTAAAGTGCTTCTAAAGTAAAATCACCCTTCATGTTCCTTAAAAGACATCTTAACAGCTGAAGTATGTCTTTTTTATATATATTTGATTGAAGTTTAATATGCAGATGCAATTATACGTGAGTTTGAATTTCTTTTATAATAAGATTTATTCTACATTTATGAGGAAATTTACCAACTGAAACTGTCTGTGGCATTGTAAATAAAATATTATGTAAATTATACATGTTGTAAACTGAGTAAATGATATGGAGCCTCTAAGGTGAAGGTGATGGTGATGGGGTAAACAAAAATATAACACAGCAGGGAAAATATTTTTGCATTCTTTCACAAAAGTATTGTGTTCTACCAAGAAACGTAATGGGAACGTAAACGTTTTGCGTTAGAAATGCAAGATTTCTCAAGAAAATGGAATATTTTGTATTCTCTCACAAAACATTTGCACTTTCTTGGAAAAGTATTGCGTTCCACTGAGAAATTTTGCATTGTCTCAAAAAAGTATTGCGTTCCACCAAGAAAGTTTCTCAGGGGAATGCATTACTTTTGCGAGAGAGTGCAAATGTTTTGTGAGAGAACAAAAAGTATTCCATTTATCTGTGAAGTGCAAAAGTGTTGTGTTCCCCCAGAAACGCTGCCTTCGCTTTCAAAACTTTTGCGTTCTCTCACAAAAGAATGGTTGTTAACTTGAGAAATTTAGCATTTGGCTCAGTAAAATGACTCTACATCAGTGCATTATTTATGTAAAAATAAATAAATTAATTAAAAATTACTTGACAGTTTATTATCTGATGGAATGTTTGTGCACTCATAAATATGCAAATTGTGTGAAAATATAAGTGAGCAAGGCCCATTAATTAAACATCCCGATCAGCCCAACACAACAACTTTGTCTCAACCAATGGTGTCAGTTTGGGGGCGGGACTATCTATTTGGTGGGAGTTGTTTGGGCAACTTGTTAGAAAAGACCAAAATCATTTTTTCTGCAATTCTATTTAGTTATGTATTAGTGTTTTAAGCTATCTGCTGTGCCAAAGAAACCGTGTAGGGAAATAAAATTTGATTTAAATTCAAATAAGTTCATATGTAATTTAGTAACGAGTGAAGCTCAGTTTTTCAAGACAAACTTTCACGGCCAAATTTTAAAGGCTTGTTTGAAAGTTTTGAAAAGTTTTTAGTTCCAATAATACCTGTGGTGAATTTCTTCAAATTGCAATTTGTTTTATTACTGCTGCTTGTGTTCAGCCTAGTATGAGTTGTTTGCTCATCTTACTTCATTTCATTACTGAAAATGCCCTCATCTCTTGGCTGTGACCCATGAGCGTCCGGTCATATGGCAGAACCTTGGCTTGCTTTGATTCAGTAATCTAGCTGGAATTAATTCAGAGTGATTTACTATGACTGGTGAAATCTCATTTCCTCTTAAAGACAGGAGCGCATCCTCCTTTTGTCATATACATTAAATGCAGGCATTCGTACCGCTGAAGCCAAAGCTCATTTTAATGACTTGCTTTTTGTCATTAGCCGTGTGCTGATTGAAGCGTTTCCATTTGGTAAACCCTTGAGTCATCAGGCGGGAAGTCATTTTCAGAAGGGCATCCACGAAGCTTTTAAAACTCTGAAAGAACATAATAAATAACTGATCGATTTTCTCCTACGGACTCTTCCTAGCAGGAACCTCAAGATGTAATTGGCCCTGTAAGCAACATTTGTCTTGATTACAGTCCATTTGAATAATATGAGCTTGCTGCTGTATAGTTCTCCAGTCACTTTTCAGAGGCTGTAGAAATAAATCTGAGGTGCTTCGCTCCAGCTGGTGTCATCACATCGTCTGGGACTGTCTGCAGTAAATCGTGCCAGAATTATTCAGTGGTGGATTTTTGATAAGCCAAAACATTAATAAAGTCGTACAGTTGCTGCTCTAAAGGTCATCTGAAAAAGAGGCTTGACTGAATGAGCCAGAGAAGGTTTCCTGTTGCCATAAAACTAAAGGTGGAAAAAATATATGGTGTTGTGGCATAATATTGAATTAATACACGCCAATGCACACATTGACAAAAGTGTAGCAGAGATATGTATATTCTTCACACTCTGAACCATTTCTGCTCGACTTGTAATTTGTGTGAGTCTGATATTTAAGATACTATTCACCAGTTATCTTTACCTCCAGTTGCCTGCAGCTGCAATCTGATCAGGTAACACTTAAGAATAGGGAACACATATTCACTATTAATTAAGCATTTTCCCTCAATAAACCCCTAATTTGCTGCTCATTAATAGTTAGTAAGGTAGTTGTTAAGTTTAGGTATGGGGAAGGTTTAAGGGATCTAAAATAAGGTTATTAAAATAGGGTGTTAATATGTGCTTTATAAGTACTAATAAACAGCCAGTATGCTAGTAGTATGTATGCTGACAAGCAACTAGTTAACAGAGGTGGGGGACTTGAGTCACATGACTTGACTCGAGTCTGACTCGAGTCGCAAATTTAAGGACTTGTGACTTGCTTGACTAAATAAAGAAAATGACTCGACTTGACTTGGACTTGAGATCCAGTGACTTGAGACTTGACTTGACTTGACCTTCATGACTCGGCAGGACTTGACTTTATAATAACTCTAATTATTATTATAAATCATTGCGACATAATTTGGTAAACAAAACGCAAGCCACTGAACCAGCGGCAGAAGTGATCCGAGTCTGCGCAGTTCATGACACGCTGCACGAGCACAGGAACACAGCGCGCCAAATACAAGAGAATCTCCTGAGATGTTTGGATTAACACTTCGAAACTGTATCCATTTTCAAAGCCAGGAAGTCACCACCAGTGTTGGGGGTAACGCGTTACAAGTAACGCGCGTTACGTAATAATATTACTTTTTTCAAGTAACGTAACGCATTACTTTTTTAATTTACAAGAAAATATCTGAGTTTTTCAAAAAAGTAACGCCAGTTACTTTTTTTTTCCATTTATTGACTGACAGTGCGCTGTGTGAACATTAGAGATGCGCGGATGAGCTCAAACATCACCCGAATCCGCTGCTTCAGATAAATTATCCACCCGCCACCCACCCGCACCTAGGCCTATATTTTTCTCTGATTTAGACAACCGACCCAACCCGCACCCGATTGTCACATTACAATGATTTTAATTAGCCTAATGCTTAGTTTTGCATGATGATGTGATGAATGGATGGTTCATTTTTAACAGCAGATTCAGTGATATGAGAGCTGATCTACGCATCACGTCTGCCGCGCATTACGGCTCCGACGCGGCCACCGGAGCTGATCACGGTCGCTCTAGTCAAGTCAATACTTGTGTTTATACCCATAGATATGTATATCTGGGGGAAATAGTAAGGAGATATTTGAATTATTTATTAATAAACTAGTGTTTTCTGTGTCAGTGTCGGAAAGATGAAGATGATGATCCTGACTCGCAGTCTCCTCATTAGACGCGCCTTTAGAGAGAAGTGCATCTTCACGGATTGTAATGAAAGAGTTTTTGTTTTCGATTTGATTTATTTCGTTAAGTAGTCATTTAAAGCTTTCTATAGATATATTTATGATGTCTGTGAGGCATGTATTCGTTGACTTTCGGTTCATTTTTGTGAACTCCTGTTCAAGACGAGACGGCGCATCATTGTTTTCTTTTATAAAATTTATTTTATACTGTATATTTTATAAAAAGTTTTGTTGATATTGTGAGTGCACACAAATAAAAGTAAACACTTTACAGTTCCGAATGATGTATTACTCTCACCTTTATGAGCAAAAATTACGGCGTAAGTTGTTTCCACTGAAAAAAATCCAATTGATTGCGCTGATGTCTCCATGTCCTGCGCTTTAGCTTCTGCTCTCTGCACAAACTAGGATGCAGCGCACATTTATCTAGGTTTAAATGTTTAAACATTGTTATATGCTTGAACTGTTTTAGTATATCTAGATTTGATTTTAGGCAAGTCGTGATGATTTGAGAAGGCTAAACTGATCAAACATAATGATCAGCCTGCGGTCCGCCACTGGCCGCTTGGTCGTTAGCCTACTTTAAGAAAGAAAAAAAAACTTAACGAACAAAAAATGCTCCAAACGTTTTTCTAAATTAACTTAATGAAAAAAAAACCCGAAACGAATCACTTTGCCATTACATACAAAACCGAACAAATTTTAATAGCTGAAACAGTATAATATAATACAACCGCCATCTGCGCATCACTAGTGAACATGCTGTTACTGTAGTTCTAGACTAAACGTGAATGTGCATTAATTCATCCCACTCGCAAAAAAAAACAGATTTAGTATTCATCAAAATGAATTAAAACAGTGAAATGCAAACTCAGAATATGATGCAAACCTGCAATAATTAAATGTTAAACAACACAAATGTATCTAATCCCATTTTATTAACCAATGTCTTTGCTGCTGACCTTTGATGATCCAGTTCAACCATACTAATAAGCCAAAATGACTTTCGATAAACTAACAATCGTGCTTCTTCTCTTTTTTTTTATTGCTGAAGAGTGTTGAACCTTCTTCTTGTGCGTTCTACTGAACAGACGTGAATTTACTTTTCCTTCAGCCTGAGGTTTATTCATTACACTTTTTGGTGTGAAATGGCTTTTACATTTGCTATAAATAGAACTTCTTATATTAAAAACAATCAAGCCCTGCTCATATTTAAAATAGCATAAAAGTAATGTAACGCATTACTTTCCATAAAAAGTAACTAAGTAACGTAATTAGTTACTTTTTAAGGGAGTAACACAATATTGTAATGCATTACTTTTAAAAGTAACTTTCCCCAACACTGGTCACCACTTCATAAAGGAAAGGTATGTAAGCTTGTTCGTTAGTTGAAAACAGCATTGGTCTTAAAATTCAGCTTAGGTCTGTCATTAAATTAAAGTGATTATAAATTATTAATCTCGTGTTTGTAATTAACGACGTCAAACTTTAATTTCGCTGGCGTTTTGCCTCTCAAAACAGTGCTTTAGTGTCGAGTATCCCTCTTTGTAAATCAAAATATGGAATTGTACCACGGAAACCACAGTGTTTTATCGATTAGTGATATTTCTCTTGAACCCAAAAGAATCCAAGACATGTTGTCAAAACGGCCCTAGTATGAGTTTTTATATTTATGACATACGATATAGTAATATTTTCAGCGCGGCTGCCAACAGTTCCATTCAGCCCTCAGCTAGAGTCTCTAAGCAACACACTGAATACTGAACGAATCCAGGGATTTGAACGAATCGGTTGAGTGATTCAGCGGCCCTTTCTTGCTTGTTCATGAACGAATCAAATGTTTTGAATGAATCAGTTCAATATCCAAAATTCAGCTAATTTGAAAGCTTTGAGAACTGTATCTCTGTACTCTTCATTTGTTTCATCTTGAAATGTAATTTTGTTGCATTGTTGTTGTTTTTTTGTTTACCCTGGCATGCCTGAGTGTATGTTCTTGAATTTTATTTGATTGTATTTTTTGTTTTTGTGTGTCATTGTGATTGTTGATGTTTGTATTGCTTAATAAAAAAAATTAAATAAAATAAATAATCAGTTCAATGAACGCTTCCGTGATAAAGCAGTGATTAATGTCATAGAGTAGCTCTATCATTTAATTTCATATTTCTATATTCAATTTTTTTAATTAATTTTTTTTCCCAACAGAACAAACAGAAAACAAAAACGAAACGAAACAAAAAGCTTAGGCAGACCTTAAATGCACAGCTGTCAATTTAGTTCTTATTAAGATAAAATCAAAGAAATTGATAAGTTACAGGGGAAGATACATAAACATTAACAGCAATAGGCTTCTTGTTTTGAGCCATGATGACAATAGTTTTCAAGAACAATGTAGGCAATCATGCAAAGTGAAAGAAACAGTCCAAATAGGGTGTCTATATCCGATGAAAATTTTGGGTCCATTTTATTTCTGATATAAGGGGTGATTTGTAGTCAGCATATTATTTTAAACTGAATAGCATGTTTTATTACACACTGAAATTCTTTAGCGTGCTCCCAGACTGAATCCCAGTCTTCGCTGGAGATATTTAGTGCAAAATCATTTTCAAACATCTGTTAAATATTAGCTGTCTCCTAGGATGGTCAAACTCAATATAACATAAATATGAGATACATATTTTTATCTTGTATTTTTATCAATATTTTCTCAATTACAGACTTATCAGTAGGCTATACAAAGTAGTATTTTGCCTATTTTCAAAATGTTATATTTAAAACATTATTATTTAAAATGTATAATTAAAAAAGTTCATTTCTGAGGAATGAATAAGGTCATGTGGCAAAAATATATTTGTTGCTGTTTGATACTGTGACTTGACTTGACTTGACTTGACCCTTGTCAGGACTCGACTTGACTTGCTTGAGGTGAGCCACTGACTTGACTTGACTTGATTGATTAGTTTGTACTGTGACTTGAGACTTGCTTGAGGCTTGAACATGTGCGACTTGCCCCCACCTCCTTTACTCCTAAAGGATGCATATTAATACCTTAAATTTACATATCCATTCTTTAAAAGTACACATTAGTGTCTAAATAATGAATTATAGTAATTACAGTTGTAATATTAATTAGTACCTTGTTTTGTACCTTGTTTCTAAGAGTGTACATTGTCCAGTGAGTGACACTAAAAGTGTGTATTTAAAGCAGATAAATATGTGAATCTAGCATTTATTATGTTGTTTTTGTACGTTTTGCGGTAGTTCGTAAATCAAAAGCTCAATCGCTTTTGAAAAGAATGTATCGCCTACATTAAACCCTCGCCTAAACCTAACCAATAGAGTTAACAAAAGTAAACGTGAGATAAAAACACATTTGCCGAAGCAACCATGACATTTTAACATGGTTTTCAACTCTTTGATGATGTTTCATGCAAGTTCAATGCCGTACCAGGTGAGCTACTGAGCAAGTTTACTACTGTAAATGAGCCTTATGGAGATGATTATGTAATGCAAATTCCAAAATGTATTTGTTTACAAATCATTGACAATGGTAAAAGTGTTTTGAGGTCATTACACACTTATACATGTAGCACAAGAGATTGTTCATACTTTTTCAAAAACAAAAGCTCCAGTCCCAATTTACTGTCACTATATTGAAAATAAATAACCATTTCATTCACATATTCACAGAATTTTCATTTTGGATTAACTATCCCTTTAAAAACTTTCTTTGTTCATCCTTGCCCAGTCTAATTAGAGACTAATAGGAAATGCTTTATAGTCCCATATTAATGTAAATGTTTTCAGATCCTGCTAACCTGTTACCACCTGCTGAAAATCTCTCACAGATAATAAAAGCAATCTATTAAAATTTCATAGGAGTCCCAGTTGCGTTGGCTTGAACATTTGAAATGTTACTTTAATATCAAATGATAGTTTTGTTATTATTCTCCCCATGGACAGCTGCATTACAGCCTTCATTAATTTTCTCTGATACTAATTTGCTTCAAGCTGTGTTTTGTGCAAATTTCCAAATTATAATTCATATGTTTTATTTGAAGTTATTTTTAAAATGTAGTTTCAAATATTTTGGCAATCATTTTTCTGTTTTTCTACAAAGATTTCTTTCAAATACATTTTCAAAATCAAACACATTTCTTCTTCTTCTTTTTTTTTTTTGCCATTTCTTTTACCCCTACAGACATTTTGTGGCAGTTTTATGGATTGTTGTTGGTCTCGTGCTGTGACCATATGATGCCCATTTTCACCTCCATTGGCCATCTGTGCCTCTGCCTGCTGGCAACTCACACTGTGCCCACAGAATCTATTTAGTTTCAATTAACTCTGCTACCATCCACCCCAGGGACACAGTATTTGTGTGATGACAGCAATATGTATGGTGGTAACTGCTTCTGCATACACTGAGTTCAACTGTCCCCCTTCTAGCCTGGTTTGTCTTTCCCAAAATAGTTGGTCCTTTTTTGGCTTTATGGGAACTTGAATCTATTAGTGGAGTTATGCTACCTTCACGTGCTATTGGAAATTTCCTATTTCCCACTTATGAAGTCGTGATTACGAGCTTGTTGTATTCAAGTGCTTAATGTCGGAAAGAATAAAAAGTAGCATCCCATTGGTTGACAATCATATAAACATTCACCTTGCTATACATGCAGCTCGCTGACAATTCTGAAATTTTGGTCAAATACATGCTTATTTCACTGCTTATAAAACATACAATATGCTTCACATGATCGTTCATATCTAGCCTATAAATACATTACTTTAGCGACAAGACAAAGGGATGAAGTTGTTGTGAGAGCAGCACTGACAGCAGCAATGGTTGTCCACTCCACCATGTTTAAAGTTTATGACCCGCCCAACTCGGAAACTCGGGTATCAAAATTATTTCCGAATTTCCTAGTAGTAAATATGACTTGAGAGGCCGTTCACGTCCAATTTCCGATTAGGAAATATACACATAGCATCCGATTATATATATATATATATACACACACAGTGCCCTCCAAAAGTATTGGAACAGTAAAGACAAAATTGCTCTGTTGGCTGTGGAGTCAAGACATTAGCAAATATGATTAAAAGATGAATATGAGACAAAACTACAGAATGTCACATTTTATTATTAGCCGTTTCAACACATACATGTTTTACCAAATAAAAAGAACAGCACTTTTAGAGTTCATCCCACTCACTGATGCGAGCATAAGTATTGGGACAGTTGAACATAAGGCAGATATAAAAGATTGAAAGCTATTATTTAGTTGCAGATCCCTTGTGCACAATCACAGCAGTGAGTCTGTGACCCATAGACATCACCAGACTCTTGGTCTCATCCTTTGAAATACTTTTCCCAGCCTTTAATGCAGCCAATTCCAACTGTTGCTTGTTTTGGGGAGTTTCTGCCTTCACTCTCCTCTTCAGCTGGTGAAATTCATGTTCAATTGGATTTAAATGGGAGATTGCCCAAGTCAATCTAAGACTTTCCATTTCTTTGCCCTGATAAACTCCTTGACTGAACTGGCAGGGTATTTTGGGTCATTGTCCTGATCCAATATGAAGTGCTTCCCAATGAATTGCATTTTCTTGAATATTGGTGGGCAAGATGGTTTTGTACCCTTTCAAATTCATTCTGCTACTGTCATCATACATTGTCATCATTAAAATTGAGAGGGTCTGTTCCAGAGACAGCCATGCATGCCCATGCCATGACACCACCTCCACCATGCTTTACAGATGAGACTGTATACTTGGGATCATTTGCACTTCACTTTTTCTCCACATTTTTGCTTTCCCATCACTCATCTTTTCACATCACTCATCGGTCCATAAACTCAGTTCTAAAACTCTACTGGCTCACCTTTGTGCTTTTTTGCAAACTCGAATCTTGTCTTTCTGTTTTTGGTGCTGGTCAGAGGTTTGCATCTTGCTGTGTAGCATCTGTAATTCTGTGTCAAAGTCTCCTGAGGACAGTAGATTGTCAGTGCATCACCCCAGCTTTCTGGAGGTTGTTGGTGATTTTTACAGACACAGCTTTTATGATTTGTCTGTCATCAACTACTGTTATTTTTCTCAGCCGATCAGGTCGTTGTTGGTTGCTGGTGTCGCTGGTGGTTTCCAGACTCTTGATTTCTCCATGCCCTTTGTTTTAGCTATAGCTCTAATTGAGTTCGTCCTTTTCTTTTAGCATCCAAATTGCTTGCTTTCCTCTCAAAGTCAACTCCTTCGTCTTCATCCTGGTTTGTGTGTCGTCATCATCGAATGCAAGACTCAGAATGCAGAAGTAATGGATATAACTGATACGACACATTCCCTGCTTTTAATATCTGAAGAATTAATGCAACAGGACACAGCTGATCACTTAGAAAGGCCTGTGAGGCAACTGTTCCAATACTTATGCTCACGTCAGATAGGGGGATGAAACTCTAAAAGTGCTGAACTTCTCAGCTGGTGTTCATCTATGTGTTGAATCACCCAATAATAAAATGTGACATTCTGTAGTTTTGTCTCATATTCATCTTTTAAACATATTTGTAAATGTCTTGACTCCACAGCCAACAGAGCAATTTTGTCTTTACTGTTCCAATACTTTTGGAGGGCACTGTATAATATATATATATATATATATATATATATATATATACATACACATACACACACACACACACTACTAGTGGTCAAAAGTTTTCTATTAGAATATAATTTATTCAGTGACATTTGCATTACATATTCAGTGTCACAAACAAGCCAGAGACATGGGGGAATACAGGTAAACAGAAGGGTTTATTGACAATGCAGATGTGGAGAGGACTGGAGGTAGGTGGGTATGAGAGGATATAAAAAGTTCTGAGGTTCTTAGCTCTTGATAATCGTGGGTATATGTTGCAGGAATCCTGGGGATGAACGGGAGCTGAGGAGAGTCGGGATCGCAGAGACGCTGGAGAATACTGGAGGTAAGGAAACAACAGGTAAGTAAATCACAGGTAAGGAGTCTGGTTTAGTTCAGGGTAGTGAACGGTAGACCGGACGTTGGAATGCTGAGCAGAGTGAGAAGATATAGCAGGCTTGATTAGTGATTGCAGGTGCATGTGATTAGAACTCGGGTGATTGGGATCTGGTGTGTGTCGAAGGAGGTGACTGTGCTGACGTGAATGACTGTGAGGTTTCCCTGACACTCAGCCCCATATGCATGGCTCATTTAACGTAGTAAACTTGCTCAGTAGCTCATCTGGTAAAACATCACAAAGGAGTTGAAAGCCATGTAGTAATATATATTGTGACGCAAATTGTCAGACGGAAATTTACAGCATCATTGCTCCAGTCTTCAGTGTCACATGACCCTTCAGATATCATTCTAATATGCTGATTTGTGCTCAAGAAACATTTCTTTCTCTTATCAATTTAGTTTTTGCAGCTTATTTTTGTGGAAACCATGATACGATACCATTCAAAATTTTGAGCTAAGATTATTAAAATAAATAAATAAATAATAAGTAAATACTTTTATAATACATTTATTCAATACATTTATTCAATGCATTCAGCTGATCAAAATTGATAATAAAGACATATAATGGTATGATAAAATTATATTTATAATAAATGCTGTTCTTTTAAACTTTCTATTCATCAAAGAAGGCTGGAAAAATATCAGAAAAAAATCTACAAAAGTATTAAGCAGTGAAAACTTTCAACATTGATAGTAATAACAAGTAATAACCACTATTAATAAATGTGCAACAATAATAATAATAATAATACTGAAAATACAGCATCATATCAGCACATTAGAATTATTTCTGATCAAATAAATGCAGCCTTGGTAAGCATAAGAGAAAAAAAAATCCAAATTTCTTACTGGTTGTGTATGAATGGAAGAAATCCCTTTTTGATAAAGGAATAGCCATAAACATTACATAACTGGATCACTTAAACACGTAATTACATAACTGGAAATACCTATAACAATATGTCAGCCAAGTGAATTGAATAGTCACAAAAAACGTTGTCCTTACTTTCATTAAAACGCCCATACAGTTACAAGAAATTAGAGCGAATTGCTTTGAAAATTCAATAATAGTGTTTTGTAAGATCTTTGCAATAAGGGAAAACAAAGTCTTCCTCTATCTTCCTGAATTTGATTGGTGCTTCAGAGCAGCTCTTATCTCATATATTCACTTTCATCTTTTCTCCACCATTTATTATCTTCTCTCGGTTCTTCATTATGGGGCTCTTGAAGCATGTCTACGGCATGAATGTGTTTCTTTTTGCCTGATCAGACATGTACGGCTCACGGTGAGAGCGTGTCAGGATATAAATAATACGGCATGATAGCAGCTGCGGTTTCCCATACGCACTCTCCACATCTCGTCAGGCGGTACATCGACCCCACCCTCATTAGAGATCTGATCCACATGCGCTGATGATAACAGGCTTTGGAATTTGAGACGAGAGATCTGAACTAGTTTCCAAAAGTATGAGTCCTTTTGAAGCCTAATTATGCTGTGAGTGTACTTGCGTTTCAAATGAGAGTTATGAAATCAAAATATATCCTCCGATGCTAAATGACAGTGCGGACTTCTGTTGCATGTGAGCGTAACTGAGATTTCGCACAGCTTCGATATGCTTCAGGAGACTGAGGGGAGTTTGTTTGGTTGTTTTCTCAGCTGAATGAGGGTACATTTGGCTGCTCGAGATGGAATGTGTTACTAAATTACCTTTACAGATGGATTTATCTCAGTGGCTTAATCAGACTTCAACCATCAGACAGGTGTGTAAACATGAGGGCTTCCCTTAGAGATAAAAATCCAATTGGTATTTAATAGTTTAGAAGCAGGACTATTTGTATATCATTTGATTTTACTAGCCACGAAATTGTGTTTGGAATCTGTATCAAATCTGTTAGAGTATTAAAGAGGTTAATTTGTTGCTTAAGCGGAGCTGTAACAAACGTTCAAGAGGAGCATGTACATTTTAACCCTTTCAATCTCTTTGCAAGGGTATTTACTGCTGTTTACTGCACTCTATTACAATTCTTCACACATCCCTCATCCACCTCTGCATTCTTAATGCATAGACATTAATGTGTGGAGTTGGTCAATCCTTTGCAGTGATAACAGCTTCCACTCTTCTAGGACAGCTTTCCACAAGAGTGTTTGTGTGGGATTTTGAGCCCCATTCATCCAGTAGAGCATGTGTGAGGTCAGACACTGATGTTGGACAAGAAAACCCGGCTCACAATCACTATTCCAGTTTATTCCAAAGGTGTTCGATGGGGTTGAGGTCAGGCTGTATGTGGGCCAGTCAAGTTCTTCCACACCAAACTCATCCAACCATGTCTTTATGGACCTCGCTTTGTGAACTGGGGCACAGTCATGCTGGAATAGAAAAGGGCCTTCCTCAAACTGTTCCCACAAAGTTGGAAGCATAGCATTGTCCAACATTTCTTGATATGCTGAAGCATTAAGTTTTTCCTTCACTGGAAGTAGGGCGCCAAGCCCAACCCCTGAAACCATTATCCCTCCTCCACCAAACTTTACAGCTGGCACAATGCAGTCAGGCAGGTAATGTTCTTCTGACATCTGTCAAACCCAGACTCACCCATCAGACTGCCCATAGGACAGTGTGACACAGAACAAGTTTCCACTGCTCCAGAGTCCAATGGTGGCATGCTTTACACCACTTCTTCTGACGCTTGGCATTGTACTTGGCGATGTGATGCCTGTTACATTATTAATGCCACGGGACAACGACTTGCTTCAACTTCTGATGATTTATTATGTGCGCACACACATAGCACTCAACTCTACAGCATGGTGGATCAATCAGAACTATCCGGTATGCAACACCTTACCGGAACTATAATTTTTATCGGGCATAACATCACAATGCCTGCATGCAGCTGCTTGGTCATGGAAAAACATTGCATGAAGCTCACAGTTTCTGTGCTGATATTAATGCCAGCAGAAGTTGGGAGCTCTTCAGCTGTGGAATCTGCAGATTGTTTCAGCACTCTGTGACCCCACTCTGTGACTTTATGTGGTCTTCCACCTTTTTACTGAGTTGCAACTGTTTCTAAACGATTCGACTTACATTTGATCATGGAATAACTAGCGGGGATGAAAATTTCACAAACTGACTTATTGCAAAAGTGGCATCCTGTCACAGTACCATGGTTGAATTCACTGAGGTGTTCAATATATATATATATATATATATATATATATATATTTCCCCCTAAGAAATGTTAATGTAGACTGCATGGGTGGGTGCTTGATTTCATACACCCGTGGTAATTGGTCTGATTGAAACACCTGAATTAAATAATTAAAGGGGTCATGAACTGCCTTTGTTTTTTTTTTAATTTTGTACTGTTCTCTGAGGTCCATTAATAATGTTATCCAGATTTTTAAATCAAAAAACATCATCATTTATAAGTAATAAGCTGTTTACTGTCCTGTTTTTAACCCCCCTCATCAGAACGCTCTGTTTGAATAGGCGTGGCAGATTGTAGACTCGGAAGTAAACACCCACTGCTATGATTGGCTAACAGTTGTGTATGTTTGACAGCGTACATCCTTCCTAGATGGACGCTGCTGTGATTTAGGTCAAAAACGCAAGGTCAGATAACTCAATACATATCAAACCATCTGTAAGAAGAGACAAAGCAATAGTGATCACATAATAACAACGTTAAAAATAAAAAAGTTACTCACACTTGTGTTGCGACATTACTATCAGATCCAATATAGTCGGCACAGCATCGTCTTTTAGTTTCAGTCTTTCTGAAAATCCTGCGTCGAATTGTGCCTTGTTTGTAAACGAATCCACGGTAAAATGAAGTGAACAAAGGACCGAGTTCTTACTGATGCGCAGTCTGGATCTTCATTAAAAATAAAGTTCATCCACTCTTTCCTAACATTAGGATCAGAAGGAAGGTGATGCAAAGGCTGTTTTTCCACAGCTTGGCACTGCACAGCATCTTGTTGTTTTCAGAGCATCTTTATCATTTAGTTTCTGCGTAGACCTGTGTTGTGTTCACCTCTCATTATTTACACTACATGCGTGAATCGGTGGGCTGGTCTAAACAGGCAGTGATGTAGAAGCAGGCGTTGATCTTCCTCTGCGGAGGCAGTGCTTATCCACACTATTACATCATAGAGTAAAACATTCCAAAAGCTGTAATTTTGGCAGACAGCCTTCATTAGAAGCTTTTTATAGACTAACAACAAAGATTTGAGTTCTGAAACTTACAGGATGTTTTTATAGTACAATGACATTTTATATGTCAAAAGATCAAGGGACTTTTGGTTTCTCAGTTCATGACCCCTTTAAGTTGCATCTTATTCTTGAGTATATATTTAAAACACACACACAAAATGAAAATTATGTCATCATTTACTCATTCTCATGTCATTGCAAACTCATATAATCATTCTTCTGCAGAACACAAAAGAAGATATTTATTTTAAAGAATGTTGGCGTCCTAATAACATTGGACTCCACTGCACATATTGGTTTGAAAAGACGAGGGTGAGTAAATAATGACATATTTTTCATTTTTGGTTGTTTAGTTAACTAGCCTAGCTAGTTAGTTCATCAAGTGATGTTTCACATAATTAATAACAGAATGGCTTTAGATCAGGTTATGAGTATGACCTAAGTAGTTAATTTGGTCACATATGAATAAATGAGCTAATGTGTTGCAGCAATCTCATTAGCCTAGCATTATTCTCTGGCTATTTATGTAATCCTAAAACCCATTTCTGTTATTTATGGTCCTGCTTTTTAAATCTGTCCAGTTGTCATTTAAATGTGTCCTGAAACCAACCCCATATTCTACCATGATGTGTTTATTAGAATAGAATAGAACAGAATAGAATAGAAACTTTATTGGCATTATAATAATACAATGAAATTTGTTTGGTAACTCTCGGAGACCAGCAGCCTAATAACATTATACAGTAGTGCATAACAATACAGTGCAGAAAGACAAACATTATTATCCCTTTAATCTAAAATGAAAAGCAAATATCAAAAAGTAGGTTGAAAAAATACCTAGGTGAATAATACATGATTATTTATCACACTGTGTACTGTGTAGTGCAAAATATCTGGGGACTTTGCATGGTATATTGATGCATATGCCCCTGAAGCAAGACCTACACATCGAGTGAATAAAGCCTGAGGCAAAGAGCAGAGCATAGAATAAAGCTCAGGGTGGCCTACAGGTGTCCAGGAGCCTGTTTAACAGTCAGTTCACCCTGTTTGGGGTATATTTGCGAAAAGATTATCTCTAAAAAGAATCTCAACCCAACACTAAACTTATCAATAAATAAGTTATTCGTTATATAAGTTATTTTGTCTGTAAGGTACAAAAGTAAATATACTTACTTTTGTTATATATATATATATATATATATATATATATATACAGTGGTGGAGGTAACGAATTACAACTACTCACGTTACTGTAATTAAGTAGTTTTTTCGGGTATTTGTACTTTTTTGAGTATATTTTTTAAGCTGTACTTCTTGTTCATCATATTTATATTCATAAGCAACAGAACTGAAATTATATCATGTTTATCAGCAGCACAGCATATGAGTGAGAATAACGCGATATCTGCCTTTGATCTCGTTGGTATCTGTTCCACTTGGAGAGGGCAGAACTGTCCGTCTTGACTGCGCTTATTTCACTCCTCCCCTCACTGCAGACGCCTACTCTCGCCTACATTTCAGGCGAGGCCAGGCGCATCTCAAACAAGCCTAATACTACCTCAGCAGCCGTTTATGAGCACTGTTTATTCATATTAAACATTTAAGATAAACGTTTTCAAACTTATGGTGTAAGCTACAGTCTCCATGCTCACAGCGTCCCAAACACAAATAATTTTTATATTTATTTATTTAGATTTATATTTTCATTGTATGGCTATCTGGGATTTCGGTATGGAGTTAAAGGTTAGGATTATAATTTTTTTGGTAGCATTATATCACATTGTGAGTGTATATTAGCACCTTTTGTTGTTTTCTCGTGGTATCTGATAGAGCGTTTTTTTTTATTTTTTTTTATTTTTTTTTATTAATGCCAAGGCACCAAAGAAAAAAGTACAGAAAATATCAACATTATGCACAAAGAGATGACATTACATGCAAAGCACCATTTCTAGACGTATGTAACAATAAGCAAATAATACAAAACAAAGCTCCAACAAAATATACCAAAAAGACCAAATAAATTAACCGTTTCAATAGCTTCAAGATTCTTGGAAGACGAAACAGCCTGGATATACTGTTGAACCTCCCCTCCAAAAACAACAAATAAAGGACTTTGATGAGTGAATCCACTGCGGCGAACACGAAACTCTGCAAGAAGCAACAACAGGCCAACAACAAAATATTCGCCAATTCTATCCCTTTGCATGCCAAAGAAGCCAAACAGCACATCCCTGAAAAGCAAGGAGAAACCCTGAAGCACACCGCGACCGACAACACTAGAGAACTCAATCCAAAATAGCTGCGCGTGAGGACAATCCCAGAAGACATGCACATCAGCCTCACCAGGGTCACCACAAAAAACACAGCCTGTATCTATATCCGATTTGAACCCTCCCAAAAACACTTTAGTTGGGTAAAATCTGTGTAACAATTTGAATGAGATGTCTCTAACCTTGTTAGTTATTATGTATTTCGAAGACAGAGTCCATACTTTTTTCCAGTCAATATGATCAGCAACATTCTTCCAATAAGACACCACATTCTGATAGAGCGTTTGGACCTGGAAGCCGGTGATGCGTGACGTCAGACTTAACAAGCGAATTGGACGTTGCATACCCCTGTGACGTATGATGGCACTTACTAACGTCTCCGCTGGGCTCTGCCCACTTTTCCAGCATTTTTCAAATATTGCCAGTGGGTGGAGTTAGGCTCTGACCAGGTGTTTAGTTACCCTTTAAAAGTCTGTGTAGTGCCGTTTAATTAAGCCGACGGCTGTAGCCTACATCCAGTGTTCTCCTTTTAGTTTTAATTTGTATATACACTGTTTGAATGACAGCTTGGTAAATCTGTTGGCGATCAAATATTCAAAATTGCTACTCATCATAAGTAACTTACTTTGTACATTATCAGCTCAGCGGGAGATGTTCAAACTAATATCACGTAATTTACGTCTCTATAATGATTGGTTGATATACCAGAAGGGAGGCCTCCCTTGCCAGGTTTCTTTTCTCAACACTCCTCAGCGCTGAAAGTTAACACTCGATGCTGATTGGTTAATTTTTTTTTAACAAACGGAGGCACGAGAGCTCAGCGCTCTCCCTGCCTCCCCCTCCCCTTCTCTATCACTTAGCGGTTGTAATTACATCAGCAGATTCGACACATTCGCGTTTCGCGATAGAAAAGCGGCGCTTTCCAACTTCAGTAGCATGTCATGATATTAGAGCTGTGAAATTACGAACAAAAAAATACACATTTTGAGACATGAACTGAAATGAATTGTGAATTTTATTAACATTAAATCGTCCTCCTCCTCCCATTTTCACCTCAAAAAGTTTGGGGAGGCTGTGCCTCCCTTGCCTCCCCTGACGAGCCGCCACTGAATCTCATCTGTCTGTAAAGGCTTCCTGACACTCCTGTAAGGTTTGGGGGTCAAATAGACCCCAAAGCATCTTTGATACTTCTGAGAAATATGATAACTTACTATTCCTAAATTTATTAATATTTAATAAATATTTGATATTAATAAGTATTAATAATTATTACTGAGTTTTCAAAATGCCTGCATATTTACACAGCCGGTGATGACTGTGGTCATTTTGACCCCAACTTCTCTAATGTAAAAAAAAAAAAAAAAAAAAAAGTGAGGAATAAAATTGTATATACATACTGTATCATGGGACTGTCTCCTATATACTGCCAACTTAAAAAGTCATCATATTGGACAAACCTATCCATGTCCAAGGACATGTTGAACTGCAGATGGTGGCAGTGCACATCACTTCAGAAGAGGAGGTAAGAGAGGGGGAGAAAAAAAGGGGGCGAGATCAGAAGAAGCAAATGATACTGAAAATGATTCAAATGATACTGTTTTGTGTCACGGAATGTAGTTTTAAGAGTTTTTTAGGTGACAATGTACTTGTTTGGGCTTCAAATTGGACTTCAAAAACTGCATGTTTGTTTATAAAGATAACGTCTATTTGAAAATTTGCTTCAATGTTTTCAGAGATGTGAGCTCCCCTGGTCTTCCGGGTCTTTCCTGGCTTGGTTTCTAGGTCTACCTCAAAAAAAGGTAAGGCTCCAAGTAATCTTATCTCCTCCTCGCTACTCTTAGCCAGCCCGGGTCACAGCCGCATTACAAGCCTGCAAAGGAAGGAGATCAAACAAAACAGGCAGATCTTGACCCAGCACCATCGAGTATGGTAATTCAGGTGAAAGGCTCACTTCCAACAGATAAGTCTGTCCCTGCACCTTCACATAAACATTAGCTGTAGGGTAGTACCTTTCATCACCATGAACACATTTAATCGCTACCGGCACTAAAAGTGTCCTTAAGACGCACATAGAGCTCCTTTGGGGTCTCATCGGCTCCTACATCTGTGGAACGAAACCTCAAATGATAGGTCTCTGGATTAATATCATATTACTTTAAAATGGCCGCTTTCACACTATCATAGACAAGAGATTCATTAATATCCATGTTCACATAAGCACTACGAGCTTTGCCCCTAAGTAGCGGCACTAATCTCACAGCCCAGTCCGTTCTTGGCCATCAACATGCGGTGGCTATCCGCTCAAAAGTAGTAAGGAAATGCTCCACATCATTGTCTTCGTTTAGAGGCTGTAGACGCGGCTCTGCCATAGCCCTTGACTGCTCCACCACTTGACTAGCAACAGATGATGACCCCCGAGCATCTGCCCGCTCGCTCCCTTGATTCGACGGGGTATATTGCAGACCAGAAGGATGAACAGAAGTTGGTGTTGTTCTTGTATGTACTTCCTCCTGAATAAGCGTGAACTGATGTTGCATAGCCTTCCATCTATTCTCCTGCCGTGCTGTCTCTTGGTCGAGTCGTTTATCTCTTTCTTGCTGCATCTTCATATGTGCACTGAACATGTACCTTAACTCCTCTACTGTAACATTCTGTGAGGCCCTTGAAACTGGCAGATCCTCAGCCTCAACTCCTCCTGTAGCTGTCGCCGCCGTATCATCACCCTTTATGACTTTCTTCGGTCCCATTTTGACCACTGAAGAAAGGGGGAAAAAAATCGCTTGCTGCTGCCCCCCTACAGGCACATCCCACCGTTGCCACCAATTGTGATAGATGCAACCAGCAAAGCGGAAAGATCACAGAGGCAACAGACTACTGCAAATGCTTAAGGGTTTATTTCCCCAAAATAAGGTTAAAAAAGTAACGCAAATGTTGATCTAAATGAAATAAACCAAAGTATAAAGAAAGAAAAACAAATAAACAAAAACTTACAATAAACTTGGGTCACTGCATTTGCCTCTTTAAAAAAAATACAGAGGTCTAGGGACAACAGGACCTGTTCTAACAAAGAACAACACTAACTGACTACAGATACAGCTAACAAACTTATACATTGGTGACAGCACCAATTAACAAAAAAAGGGGAAAACATACACATAATGGCCATTACACAAAATAAATATTAAAACATCAAATATACACACAAGTAACACTTCAAACAACACACAACACTAATTACTTCACTCTATAATTTTACTTCATATATATATATATATATATATATATATGTATGTATGCACATAAAAAGAGGAGAAACAGTCCTTGGAGTCCCCTTTAGTAAAGACATGAATGGTTGTGGCCCAATCATTGGCTGGAATCATACATCCAAAGTTTCCGCTCGAACCCCTTTTGATGGTGCACCAGCTTGCGGGACTCGGCCACAACAAACAAGCAAAGAAATGGTAAGAACAAACAAACTATTCGTTAAAGAGTGTGCGCACTTAACTCCAAACAAAAGTTTAAATAAAGTCTATTAAACCAATACAATGCTATTGTGTATTCTTTGGAATAACAAATTTAATTAAATAGGCTACATAAACCAAACTGACCTGAGGCTCTGTGGTCATCCACCACAAGAAAATATTGATAAAAATACAAGATAAAAATATGTATCTCATATTTATGTTATATTGAGTTTGACCATCCTAGGAGACAGGTAATATTTAACAGATGTTTGAAAATGGTTTTGCACTAAATATCTCCAGCGAAGACTGGGATTCAGTCTGGGAGCACGCTAAAGAATTTCAGTGTGCAACAAAACATGCTATTCAATTTAAAATTATGTGCTGACTACAAATCACCCCTTATATCAGAAATAAAATGGACTCAAAATTTTCATTGGCTATAGACACCCTATTTGGACTGTTTCTTTCACTTTGCATGATTGCCTACATTGTTTTTGAAAACTATTGTCATCATGGCTCAAAACAAGAAGCCTATTGCTGTTAATGCTTATGTATCTTCCGCAGTAACTTATCGATTTCTTTGATTTTATCTTAATAAGAACTAAATTGACAGCTGTGCATTTAAGGTCTGCCTAAGCTTTTTGTTTTGTTTCATTTTTGTTTTCTGTTTGTTCTGTTGGGAATAAAAAATAATAATTTAAAAAATTGAATATAGAAATATGAAATTAAATGATAGACCTACTCTATGACATTAATGCCGCCAGTAAGTAGTGGCAAATCACTGCTTTATCATGGAAGCGTTCATTGAACGGATTCATTCAAAACAGTTGATTCGTTCATGAACAAGCAAGAATGGGCCACTGAATCACTCAACCGAATCGTTGAAATCCCTGGATTCGTTCAGTATTCAGTGTGTTGCTTAGAGACGCGCCTAAAGGCCTTTCCACACTGAGCGCGAAAAAGTGAAACGAATTTCGCGCGCGATGACGCGCTGGAATAAAACAATAGCTTCCTATGGATGCTTCCACATAGACCGCGAAAATTCGCACACCGAAAATGCTAATGTTTTTTTTTTTCGTCCAGTCCGATGAATGTTTTGAGTTTCGCAAAGCGAAAACACGGGCCGTCCAATCAGATTTGAGCATTACATCACATGACCAGAGCAATTGCTGTTACCCAAAAGGTCGATGCGGTGGCGCTAAAAGCTCAGAAGACTGTATTGAGCACGAGCGTAAAAACACAGAAGTAGAGGACTTTTCCCGCAAGAGAGAAGAGTGAATGTTGAGTTCTTGTTATTGTTGGTATTTAAGAACAGACTATTGTCGCATGTTAACATTTCTATTAATTCTCCACTGAATTATGTGATCTGAAGAGCACCGTCCATTTTCTTCCACGCGCGCAAGTGTTATGAGTCAGAGCTTGTTCACTCTAGACCTGTCAATCATGTAATCATATCTCTTGCCCTTCCGTATATAAAAAAGAGAGAAATATTTTTCTACACATGAAATATGAAAGCAAATAGACCTATAATTATGAAGATTTTTTTGTGATTTTTTATGAAGTTTTCTGTATATGTTTTTATGCAGCTCGTGGTATTTATTTATTTTTTTTAACAATAAAGGATGTTTATGACACATGGCAAGCAGGTATCATCAGTCCATTATAAAACATATAAAGAGTGCATGTCTGCCTCCCAGCCAACATTGATATGTGGGCCCCATATGGGTTATACCTGGGCAGCGTGGGTTCCATGTGGGCATGGGCTGAAAATGGGCAATTTATGTGGG
>JAFVLL020043605.1:0-11491 GCA_021397915.2 Tor tambroides
TTAAATTGCTAAATCTCAGGATTTCAGGATTATTACATTGCTTATAGACAGTTTATTAAAACAGGAAAATATATGTAAGGCTGGTCTAATATTGTATCTCAATGCCAAATCAGCATGGAACATCTATATACAACTAGAGTGTAACTCCACAGAACATGAATTTATGAATAAATACCAAGGTAAAGGTTTGGCTCATGAATATTGAATAGGTTACGTGACTAGACAGTCTAGCAAGACTACCTGGCAATGTCGACATGAGCTAATTAATATTCATGAGCCAGGCCTTGATACTCACATACCAGGACCAACAGCAGGATTCTAAAACTCATTCCGGCACCACTGTCTCGCAGTGCACAGTTCAAAGAGTCCATGTTTCAGCACTGGGTCAAAGCATTGTCCTCCTGCCAGGCTCAGCACTGGGGTAGTTTTATCTTAATGTTACCAGAAGATTCAGGCCATGGCTGTTTCTGGGATGTACAGAGAGCAAACACATAACCGCTCACACAATGCTCACAACACACAAGAAATGCTTTGCAATAAACAAACACAGACACACTACACTGATAACTAAATATAGATCTGTTTGAATCTCAATTTAATTTTAACTTTTTATTTATGATCACACATCATAAAGGCTCCAAGGCACCAAGGCTCCAATCATTCGAGCATAAACACCACAAACAAGCCTGCAAATGATGTGCACTTTTAATTAATTCTGAAATAAATATACTTAAGAAATGTGAGTACTGATATACTGCGCTATTAATAAATTAAATTAATTGCATCCCTTTTCGAAAAAATATGTATTTAAAATACAGATACAATTTAAATGTAACTTATTCCTGTTATGACAAAGCTGAATTTTCAGCAGCCATTACTCCAGTCTTCAGTGGCATATGATCCTTCAGAAATCATTTTATTTATACTTAATATATTTAAGGATTCTTTGAAGAATAGAAAGTTCAAAATAGCATTTATTTGAAATGAGGAATATTATGTAACGTATTTGCTGTCACTTTTGATCAATTTTATCCATCCTTTCTCAATGAAAGTAATTTCTTTAAAAAAAAAACTTACTAACCCCAAACTTTTGAACAGAAGTATAGATATCTGTCAAATTAAAACAGTCATTCTATTTTTTTGTCACTTTCAATACAAATGTGTTCAGTCATTTAAATCCTATCTACAGGCATCTGGAACGTAATGTTACAAGAGCAGTGTAGCAGAGACTGCATGTCACATTCACGAGGTAGCCACGTACGCTTGGCTTGTCAAAATCTAACATGCTCAGCAAAATCATGTGCGGAAGCATTTCACTATAAACACCATGATAGTGTGTTGAAGTACATGACAACAAGCACAACAGTCCTGAGTAGAAACAACGCATAGCTGACTTTCTACACGTATACAGATATGCCAGCTCTGACATACATCATTATACATACATAAAATTAGTTTTGTGCCACTTTAGGTGCATGTGAATTTTTGTTCATAGACTAGCAGCACCGTTTAAAAAAAAGAATATTGTAATCCTCAGACTTCACTTCCTCCTGGGCAGATGGCCATCTGATAACAACATAAGAGAGGCACCATAAGAGAATTCTTGGTTCATCAGGACTAATCTTTAAAAATAGAGATTTGACTCATCTAGACACGTACTTTCACAACCATGGAAAGTGAGAGACTAATGTTACATGCTACAAGTCTTAAATGCCCTAAAATGATCTATCTGTCTGCATATCTTCCTGTCCATGCAGTTGGTGTTAGGTGTCACTCTAGTCGCACGCTCAGATCTCTGTAACAAGAGCTGAATCACTAGGCCCATGGAATCTGCACCCACAGGTTCAATGGATATTTGCTTATTTGTGTTTTTTTTCTTCATTATAATTGCAGCTTAAAGAGTTCTATGTTAATGTTTAAATAGGAGGGCAAATCTGAATATAATTAATTTGGCTAATTTAGAAAAGTGTGTTAATGAAAGGACTGTCAACACATTTTAATTTGCGATCTTAAAGGGTTAGTTCACACAATAATGAAAATTCTGTCATTTCTTACTCACCCTCATGTCATTCCAAACCCGTAAGACCTTCGTTCATCTTTGGAACACGAAGATATTTTTGATGAAATCCCAGAGCTTTCTGACCTTCCATAGACGGTACATTTTGTGCGCATAGAAAACAAAAATAACGACTATATTAAACAATTTCTTCTCTTTCATGTCAGTCTTTGACGTGCGTTCACGTGTGTACAGTAACATGATGCATGCATCACATGAGGGTGAGTAATTAACGACAGAACTTTCATTTTTGGGTGAACTCTCCCTTTAATTATGCTGCCTCCTAAGACATATAATTTTGGCCAAATTCTAAGGCAGCATCAAACTTATCCATTGTTGAAAAGGACATACAAGAATGCTTTGCGGCAAGCTCTGTAAACAAATAAATCCAACATGGCAGATGAAAAAAACCTACAGTTCAATCTAAAAACTGTTTTACCCAGTATTTGTGGGTGCTACATAGTTTTATGCTACTATCACGCTAATTCACCAGCTTTGTGCCCAACAGACTGAACTTGCTATCGTCAAACATGCTAACATCAAACCCTTTTTACAAAACCTCTATGTACAAAATGGAACAATAAATTTAGCTTCTTTAGCTCAAATCATACTAAATACTTCTTATGCTGGCCCGTCATATTAAACATTGCAATTTCTCCCAATCTCCTCCCCATTCTGTATGTGGTAGGCAAGTGCATTTAGGCTAGCAAGTTCAGCTGACTTTCTAAACTCATCCAGACAGGCCTGTCAGCTCCTGCTAAAGAGAATATAACTCACACCGTGGTTTTCCGTGTGTGAGTGTGAGCTTGCATTCACAGACACTTCAATTGTTCTCCCAGGTGCTAGATATCCATTTCAATCCAAGACATCTGTATGCAGTGAGCAGACTTTAGTGCACACACACTTTCTTCCCGCACTGGCAGAGCTGAGCTCTAGCAGGCGTCCTTGAAGAAGCAGAGTACATTTATGCGGCTGTTAAAGCGAGTCCCTCCGGATGAGGAGGAACGCACAGAGTAGAGTGAAGGATATGTGAAGAGGGAAAACAGGAGGAGGAGAGGTGAACGACTGCAACGCTCCATGCCCACATTCTGCCTCCTCTCACTTCAATTCAACACCAAAGCTTTGATGCAAACTGTGAGGGAACATCGCCCAAACGGTTCTAGCGCTGTATCAGTCAGTGGGTGGTGATCTAGAGCAGGAACCGTGTGCTATTAGACAAGATAAACAGCAAACTATCGCTTGACTAAACACAGGGAGAAAGACGTGCTTTGAAATCGAAAATAATGAATGGTGTGTCACCATAAACGTTCTACAGTCTACAACTAGTGGGTGCTATTATTGAGTCATGAAAAGCTGGAAAAAACAATGTTAAAGGGGACATTGGATGAAATTTTCACTTTTTTTAGCTTATTTGCATTTAGTTAGGTTTCTGGTGTGTCTGCCAGCTCAGAAAAGCTGAAAAAGAAAACACGCAGCCAGTTTGTTATGGGCTGTTTTTGAGTCTGAGCTGTTTTTGACAAGGTAAAAAGGGTGTTGTTTTACAAGACCATCGAGGAATTTTAACCAAAATGGGCATCCGATGTCCTCTTTAATGCAAATGATAAAATGCAACTATATAAAGTCCGTATTTAGGACAACAAAATAAGTTTAAATTTTAAAAGACAGGAAAACACTGTCACATCCATCTGTCACTTGATAGAAGCCAAATTAGGCAGATGCCAACGTGGACAGGTTGCACAACATGCCCTTATGTTCGAAAGCCATGAACAAAACTGCACAGAGAAAAATCTTTTCCAGATAGATAGATGATAGATAGATAAAACCATATTAAGGCTGTAAATCACACTTCCACTTTTGTTTATACGTTCACAAATCTGTCAGTTGTCTGGCGGTTGTGAAACCAGTTGACAATCACCAATCTGAAACACACATAGCCAAGCACTTATTGGATAAAATCAAGGCTAAAATCAACACTTATTTTACTGGAAGCAAATTCTAGTAGTGGCAGATAACCTAAAAAAGACAGGCCTCCTGTTTTCTAAGGCAAGTTAGTGGGGTTTGGCTACTAAAAATGAAGTGACAAAACCTACTGTACATCCAAATGCATAGAAAAGTATTGCTACAACATATGATGTATTAGAGTATAGTTTTACCATCTGAAGAGTCTATAAACAGCCAATACTTTTCCTTTAAGAGGCTGGTAAGCACTGAGGGAGAGTGGGAGCGCTGATGAGATGAATATTGACAGGCTTTAAACTGCTGGAGCATACAGTGATTGAGGACACGGCCAATGTACATGCAGATGAATACAAATGGGATTTCACTCATGGAGGAACAACTAGACAGATTACAGTTGGAGTGTTTAATATGCTGGCGCTTGCAGTAGAAGCTGCCCTTTTGGACCAAATGTTTTGATGTAATCAGGTGTAAAGGGTGGTATTTTAAAAGGATCTGTCAAAAATAATTGTAACACTAAGACAGTGGTAATAAAGTGGATCTTATTAAGTACGTAGATGAAGTAGGACATACTCACCTCAGTCTTGCAGCATTGGATGTTTCTTCCACTGGTCTCTCTGTGAATGATATAAAAAAACTCTGTTAACCTTCAAAACCCGTTATTCAAAATAAATATTGTGTACCCATTCTGAAACATGAGCTTTACATCCTCATTAAAGTACATTTCTGTTAGCATTGCTGGGAAGACATACAAATAATCTGAAGGTATCGGCAAATAAATTATGTTACAATATTATAAATGTGATCTGCAGGTGATTTCGCATTTATAAGCTGTATGACGGAAAATGTAGAAATTATTTCATAAGATGAATCTGCTCTTTAAAATGAAAACAATGCACTGGACTGCACAGCGTATTTAGATATACAGTATCATTTGATGAATTATTGCTCCCATGATCACTAGAAAACATATATTTTAAATTTAATTTAATTTACCGCCTTGTTTCTTCTATGTTGATTACACCCATAAAACAGCACTGAGTTTTGTGAATAAGACAATATCTACAGTGACTCATTTTGTTAAAGTTAAGTCGCTTAGATTATGATCTTTCCTGTGACGGACAAACTATGTCAAGATTCAGAGAAAATTTAGTATGAAAATTAAAATCATTAATTTAAAAAAAAAAAAATCTATTGTGATATCAAAATTTAATCCAAAAACTCTAAAGCCGTCTTCCTGTTTCAGTGCTGACACTGTTAATATGTGTAGAGTATAATAAACCTACAGGAGTTGGGTTTTTGTTGAAAAGTAAAGCAATAACTAATTTAAAACATACAGCACTGTGCAAAAAGTTCAAAAATTTGTGGTCAGTAATATTAGTTTTTTCCTTAAAGAAATCAATATGTTTATTCAGCAAGGGTGCTTTTCAAACTTATCAATAGTGATAGTAAAGACATTTATAATGTTAAAAAAAATTATGTTCAAATAAATGCTGGTCTTTTGTACCTTCTATTAATCAAAAAATCCTGAAAAAAGTAGTACAGTATCAAACAAGTATTAGAAAGTTTTTTAGTATCGCTTTTTATTTTTCCTCTTTCCTACTACTTGTTTCACTTCTGTTTCAGTTTTTATAACCATTTCTTACTATGTGTAAGTAAGTTGTTGTTGTTGTTTTTAAAACATGTCTTTGGCTCAGTGTTGATGTCTGTATTGGTTGTTTATTAAGTTTTAGTTTTATTTAATTTGAGTTATTTTAGTACTTCATACTACATGGAAATGAAATAATATATATATTGCATTTATTTTTATATGTATGTATATGTATATGTGTGTGGCTGTACATACACGTCGTTGTTTTTTGGTGTTTGGCTTAGTGTTATGTTAGAAGCATTATTGTACTCATACCTTTTGTTGTTTTAATATTTTAAATTGTTTTCAGCTTTACTTTTTTTGTTTTCATTTAAATGTTTAGTTTTTGAAATGTTGTATGCATTTGTCATTTTTATTTAATTTCCTTATTTTCTTAAATGTGTGTGTATATATAGTATTTACAGAGTTTTGACTTTTAGTTTGTTACTTTTTCTTATTTGTAAGTCGCTTTGGATAAAAGCGTCTGCTAAATGACTAAAAGTAAAGTAAAAGTAAAGAAAGTATTACAAAATATCAAACAGTTTTCAACAGGGATCAGCATATTAGAGTGATTTCTTAAGGTTCATGTGAAACTGAAGACTGGAGTAAAAATGACATTATAAAATGTGTCCCTGGACCACAAAACCAGTCATGAGTGTTAATTTTTTGAAATTGAGATTTAAACATGAGATTTTAAGCTTTCCATTGATGTATGGTTTGTTAGCATAGGACAATATTTGGCTGAGATACAACTATTTGAAAATCTGGAATCTGAGGGTGCAAAAAAAAAATCCAAATGAAATTCTTAATGCATTTAACAAATCAAAAATTAAGTTTTGATATATTTACGGTAGGAAATTTACAAAATATCTTCATGGAACATGATCTTTACTTAATATCCTAATGATTTTTGGCATAAAAGAAAAATCGATCATTTTGACCCATTCAATGTATTTTTGGCTATTGCTACAAATATACCCCAGCGACTTAAGATTGGTTTTGTGGTCCAGGGTCACATATATTCCAATAGAATACAGTTATTAGAAATTGTAATATTTCACAATTTTATTGTTTTTACTGTATTTTTCAAATAAATACAGCCTTGATGAGCATAAGACATGTTTCAAAAACATTAAAAAATCCTTCTTGTGCAAAAATACCAAATGCACAAGCGTCACAACTGTTCAGTGAATTTTCTGGGTGTTTCTGGAGAGTGGGAGAGTGATACAGCACATAACATAAGCCAATGCTCATTCTAACCAAGTTTTCCTAATTACAATTATTACAGGCAGAACATGAGACAGATGGTTAATGGGAAATTTCTAAGCTTAGTGAACAGAAGAGAGCAGCAGACAAACTCAAAAGAATTACCACCCTCTTTTCCAGCAGGAATCCAGACTGCCCTATTTTCAGAAGTATGATGTGGACAAAAAGGCCACTTATGAAAAAGTCAAGCGCTCAACATGCAAGAGCACCAGCCAAAGCAACTTGTCTGCCTTCTCCCGAAAAGATGTTTGAGTCTTTGGACTGTGGAGAGCTCCGACAAGCCCAGATTTCAGAGCAAATGTTGGATGCGGCACATGTCACAGGGATCTTGGGTCTAGTTTGCTGTATTAAGCCACAAGTCTTAATTTCAAACATGAAGCACCATTAAAACCTATTCAAGTCTGCACGGAAACAAAACAGAGCTGCCAACAGTCTCAAGTGGGATGGGGATTTCAGAGGAGGCTGTCAGAGAATGCCAGCGTGAGAGGATGAACGGCCAAACGAAGACTATTCTCAGAGAGAAACTTCAATTGTACGCTCTGAAGAAGATGAAAGAAAGAACTGAACATTTCAGCTATACAACAGAGAAAGACATAAAGAGAGATGCCCTACTGGATATCAGACAGGTACAACAAAGGCAACCGCTTAGAGACAGTCTGAATCCAGACACTAATTTAGACATATTTACAACACATTACAGTCCGTAAAGACTGCAGCATCCCCTCAGCAAATGGTCCAGGGCCGTTCTGCTATCCATCTACTTAAAGGGCCCCATGGAACATGAAATGTGTGTTTAGTTGGCTCTTGTAAATGACAACAATACCTTTTATGGATTACACACAGACAGACATGATTATATAATCAACCTACATGAACAGGAGATGCTGCATATGATAGGCGAAGAGTTTGGTGCTGAAATTGCTTTAGAGTTGTTAGAATGTATAAAACAAAAGGAAATGAATGATTTTGTCACAACAATCAGAACAATATACAATTTATTTTGATTGCAAATACTGTGCAACACATTTATGCCCACTCTGTAAAAAGAGGAATTTATTAGCATGTGTCAGTGTTGGATACTTGTTGACTGATATCTAATTGTGTTTATTTTTATACATATAACTTTTACCATTATCTAGTGCTAACTTCAAATTTACAGAAAAGAAGAAACCCTTTAAGAGGCCATTTATTGGTCATTGGTCATAATATGAAAATATTTATAAGCATGTCAATCATTGGCCAGATTACTTAAGATTTTTATAGAATATTTTTTATAATTAATATCAATTGATATCTAATATTGGTTTCTTACGCTCAACAAGGGTGTATTTATTTGATAAAAAAATACAGTAAAAACTAGGGATGCACCGATACCACTTTTTCCAGTACTCGCCCGATACCGATACTTTTATTTTTGGTACTTGCCGATACCGAGTACTGATACCGATATTTTCATGGATTTGTCAATTTTTTAAATATTGGGTACAGAAACCAAAAGAGTATGTATAATGTTAATTGGTTAACTTCATTTATCAAATAGATACAGTCAAACAAAAAATTTATTCAGACACCTTCAACATTTCTCACATTATCACAGTTTATTCGCTATAGTTTATGGTAATAAAATATGACAAGAACTCAGAGTTAAACTGTGTCAGAACAAATTCAGCTTGATAATGTTAGATAACTTTGAGAGAAAGGTATGTAATGGATTACAATCAACCAAAATTATATATATGTCACAGTTTACTTTATTTTGCTATCCTCACTTACATAAATGAACTATAGTGTCCTGCACCCACTAGTAAAAAATATCAAAAAATTATATTTGGTCTCTGAATAATTTTTGGTTTGACTGTATATCCTTTGGTTATTTTCACACTTAATTATGCACATTAAAATGTATTTTACAAGTTTTTGTTACTTTCACTGTTTATTTTTTTGCTCTATGGTACATCATCTTTCATTTAATAGCATTAGAGCTGCTCCATTGCAGTGGCTTAGTACTGTAATGACGCGTTTTGCTGTAATAATGCAGGGAACCACTCGTTAAATCTCCTAACTGTGATATTTTCAGAAATAGAAGTCGCGTTTTTCTTTTCATCTGAAGCATCCTGCGATTTATATTCCAAAGCCACTCATATAATGCAGAATCACTCATGAAGCAAGCAAAACGCGCAACACGCGCACGTATTTGTACTGGCGAGAGGGACAAGTACAGCCTAGCGCATTTCACACAGGCTGCTAGTTTCACTTTCGCCAGAAAGTCGTGTATGCTTAAGGTTGAAAATAAATTATGTTTATAGTGAATGCCCCTATAAATTGTCTTATATTTACGATTTAGTTTTAATCCAAATGATGCGTGCTATGTGAGCGAACATCAATAAAGATCACACAACAGAAGTGCGCGCGGGCTCTCTCTCTCTCTCTCCCTACCGTTAAGTAACTTGTGCATTGTTTTGCTTACTTGTTTTTGACACATCCGACCGAACTACAAACTTTCCAGTGATGTCTGTGAGAAAGGGATATTCACTTGACAAGCTCGCGCATCTGAGCCGACGCACGCTTAATCCACTCAGCGCTTTGCTTTTCAGCTCGCGCACATCAGCAATAAAGACATTAATACTGTATGTTTAACATTATTCATTGCATACATCTGCTTCGTAGACATCCTTAATCTGTAATAACTCCATTCTGCTGTCTGTTGTTCTGTTGTCGTATTTCTTTATCTGAATATGGCACTTATCACATGCTGTGTGGTATCGGCGTTTGGTAACGGTGCATTTTAACGAGTACGAATATGAGTACAGGAGCTCAGTATCGGGCCCGATACTGATACCAGTATCGGTGCATCCCTAGTAAAAACAGTAATATTGTGAAATATTATTACAATTTAAAATAACTTTATTTAAAATGTATTTTATTCCTGTGATGGCAACGCTGAATCTTCAGCATCATAACTCCAGTCTTCAGTGTCACATGATCCTTCTATTGTGCTAATTTGATGCTCAACATGCATTTCTTATTAGTATGTTGAAAACACTAAAATAAACACTTCTATGAAATACTTTCTTTTCAGGATTCTTTGATAAAAAATGTCTTTACTGTCACTTTTGTTCAAATTAATGCATCCTTGCTGTTAAAAAATAAAAATTTTTAAAAAAAAACCTTATAATTAAAAAAAATATTTTACTGTCCCAAAATTTTTAAACAGTGAGTTGACGCCTGTTTTTACTAAATTCCCATGAATTTGTTAAATTATGGCTAAATAATAATTATATAAATAATAAATAAAACACAAGCACTAATGACCACATGGGAAAAGCATGTTGCATTTACTCTGCTACATGCACAGCCAGTTTTTCTCTGTGAAATACAAAGCAACACATCATTAAAACTGAGCTTGAATTTTCTTAGACTTCCAAGACACGATATGTGAAGTTCACAGTATCACACATCCAGCTAACAGCTTTAATGTCTGAAGCCCCCAGGCATGTGTACTGACCTACAGACAGCACTACTGCTTATGGCCAGACCTAACAGCTTTAACTAGCATTGACGTGTGTGTCTGTACATGTGTGTGCATGCTGAAATCTACCAATGTATAGCATTCACAGCCTACTGGTAAACCAAAGCTACAAGCATACTGTTTACTGTAACACGTATAAAGTAGCTACACTAATAAGAAAGTACATGTTCATTAAAATCGTGGTACTATGTTAATCATTGAGTATGAGAGAATATGTTTAATGTATGCAACAGTGTAATAATCTGGTTAATGATCTACATATCGGGCAAGTACAGTGACTGAGGGAGAGCTTAATTCATACAGTAATGGATAGCAGAGACTAATCCTCACTGCTGATGTGGTGTGATCAGACTGATTCATTAATCACTGGTAATCCCACGCTAAGAACGGACACAATATGAGGACAGAGACACAGGGAGGAACAGGCTGGAGTGACAACAGGAAGCTGATGACAGCAGAGAGAAAAACACTGTGACAGTGTGTCAATAAACCAAGGCTGGTAATCATTTAATTAAAATGTTTCATTAATCAGCGACATCAATTTTTTTCCAAGTTACTTCTACTAAAGATTAAGAACTTTAAATTTTAATTTTACACTACACAACCATGTTAATTGCAATTAACCTTTTAACCCGCACCAGGACGATCTCGCACTGAACGCTCTTTGTTTGCACGTCATTGTTTAGGAATAGAATAAATGAAATGGGACAAAGTTAATCTTGACAAACTATATATCATTCTGAAGGTCTAAGCCTCAAGCATCGACGATAGATCGTTGTTTTTCGATGGAAAGCTTATAAGGAATGTATTTGCTAAATTTGTGTAAGTAGTACACATCAAAACATCCATAGTAAAAAAGCAGTACGTACCATTATCATTGTAATAACGAGTCACAAACCCCGGTTGAAAATCTGAAAATCCCGGTTTAGTTAGAAAGATAAGGGTCCACAGAACAACAGCCCATAGAGCACTTTTAGTCCAGCGAAACAATAACGTTGTAATTTGGATGGATATTCCTTTGTTTACGTTTCATTTCTTCGGGAGAGTTATTGTT
>JAFVLL020043609.1:0-16730 GCA_021397915.2 Tor tambroides
ATATATATATATATATATATATATATATATATATATATATATATATAGCATTCTTAGTTCAATTGCTTCTAACATTGAGAGGAAACTTGCTAACGAACATCAAAGTCCGAACATCAATGACTTCTCTGTTATCAGAATTAGATAAATACCCATGGGACCTGGATAAATAAACACAACTCTTATGGCAGACAGATAAATCTGATACTTGTATTAGTTTTCACATAGAAAGCACCTAGGGAACCACATTTGTTTCCTCTGCGTGCTTTCTTTGCTGATCCCTACATTCAGCCCCTTAAGTCTAGAGACTTCAGCTCTTCCTTTGAAGGAACATAGCACTTTGATATGAAGACTCGTTCTCGCTCCACAGTTAGACATCAAAGAAGTGCTGTAACAATTAATTTATTCAGTCATATACCATACGTGGCTGATATTGTAATTAGTGTTGCTATTTTTGCATTTAACATGTTACTTTTTCCGTAATTCTTGTAGAAAATAATCTCAATCAATCTTAGGTCAAAGATGATAGTCTCTGATTAAAAAAAATAATAATAAAGCTCCTGCTGTTACTTTTAAAGCAAAATGTTTTTAAAGTCCTTAATGTTTTTGGTTTAATAGCTTCATTAATTGCTTTAGCCTGTTAGTTTCCAATTTCCGTTTATCACAGTACACAACAATCTGCTTTATTAATTGATAGCATCCCATTTCGTACTTCTAAGGTCATGTGCATTAGTTATTTTGCTAAAAGGCACCAATTATGAAAACTATATATAAGAAAATATCTGTTTTCTATTTTATTACATTTTTTTATTTTAATTCATTCCCATGGTGACAAAGCTGCATTTTCAGCTTTATTACTCCAGTCTTCAGAAATAATTCTCAAGATTGTTTGATGAATAAAAAGTTCAGAAGAACAGCATTTATATGAATTAAACATGATTTGTGTTTATTAATAATTAGGTTATTAGTTAACTAAAACTTAAACCAAACAAAAATTACAAATAAATAATCTAAATTCTTTACTTAAAATTAAATTAATTTTTTTTGATTACTTAAAAAATAAATAGTATTATCTGACCCCAAGCTTTTAAACATAGTGTTCAAAATGGTATTTAATTACTTAATTTCATTTTTTCTTCAATTTATTAGCATTAATTTAGAGTTACTACAGTCAAACCAAAATTTATTCCGACACCTTCAACATTTTTCACATTCACAGCTATAGTTTAGAAAATGGTAATAAAATATGACAAGAACTCAAAATTAAACTGTTTCAGAACAAATTCATCTTGATAATCACAAATGAATTACAGTCAAACCAAAATTTATTCAGACTCCTTCAGAATTTCTCACATTATCAGTTTATTCGCTATAGTTTCGAAAATGGTAATAAAATACAACAAGAACTCAAGAGTTAAACTGTGTCAGAACAAATTCATCTTGATAATGTCAAATAACTTTCATAGAAAGGTATGTAACAAAACATGGTCAGGTCAAAGTGTCAAATCAAATTTTTGGTCCTAAATTTTTATACATTTTACAGTCCACTGTATGAAGAATTTTTGGGTATAATATGTCACAGTTTACTTTATTTTGCTATCCTCACTTACATAAAATAACTATAGTGTCCTGCACCCACTAGTAAAAAAATATCAAAAATTGTATCTGGTGTCTGAATAATTTTTGGTTTGACTATGCATACACCACTCTGCATCGTAGATAGCATCCAATAAAGCACTCTAAAAATGATTTTTCAAAGTTGAAAATAAAACTCCAAGATTAAGTGTTTCAAGAAAATAATATTTCAGCCCTTCTTCTTGCTGTTTCTAGTAATTTTCGAGTGAAAGTGTTTCAAAGTAAATCCCACTCATTTTTTTTTTCCAATGTGCACTTCTACACAAGTTATTTTATTCTGAAATCAAGTGATGATGCACTACCAGTGTTTAGAGATGTTCTATGCAATAAAGCTAAAAAACGCAGCCTCATTCCGAGCGGGAGGCTTGTTATCTAAATCACCCTCTTAACTGGCCGATTGCAGACCAGTGTAAGGTATTGCTGATTACAGCGCTATATTACCTGTCACTTTGTCAGCCTTTCATCAAACCCACTGAGGGAAACAGTCACACAATAGGAAACAGCGGGCCAGTGCCAAACTATCGCTCAGCTCATGCTGAGCCATCACCGGCTCTCCCGCTTGTCTCTTTGATTAAAGTCCGGCGTCCCGTGGCCGTACACCTCCACCAGTATCCCTACAGTGGTAGTGGTCCAGCATGCAACTAGCCCAGCAGTGCACTGACCGGAAGCTGACTAGATTTGAAGGCAATTACGTAGTATAGACAGGAGACTTTGTTTGCAAGGCTTCCCTGATTCCTGGAGGGTATTTGATGTGTTGGTGAGCCTGTCTTTCATGATGTAGTATTCGGAGGGATTGTCGGTGAGGGGCTGATGATGTGTGTCATTACAGCCAGAGGCCATGTGAGAGACAATAGCAGAGTTGGACTTGTATTAAGGACTGAGAAAGACGGACTTTAGTGCTTCTGCAAAAGCAAAACGGTGCAAGTGTAGTGGAGAATCAGGGTAAACAGAACAGAAACATGGTGTTTTGAGGAAAAACATTATTTTCTGGTCTAAATTGAGTGGTTAAAATGACTCTTGAATAAGCTTATCACTTCACATGAGCATCAACGTGAAAGCACTATGAAAATACAGGCCTATTTAGAGCAAATCTTATTGTAGAGCTAGAAAATTGTTGCCTTTTTGAAAGTAAAGACTTAGATGATGTACTCTGTACTTTGCTGCTATTTTTTTTCTGTTACTTTACTCCTCCTGTTTTGTCTGTTATAATCTAAAGGAGAGGTTGCTTTGAAGCTTAGTAGAAGATACGTTTATGATAGCAGTTTTTTGTGAATTTTGTAAGACAAAAGTACAATAAGCCACTTGAGCACAACCAGTGTTTGGATATGTTCTATGCAATAAAGAATATATATATATATATATATATATATATATATATATATATATATATATACATACATACATACATACACATATACATACATACATACATACATATACATATATGCATATTAGGCTATATACTGCCATTCAAAAGTTTGGGATCAGTAAGATTTTTTAATATTTTTTCAAGAAGTTTATGCTCATCAAGGCTGCATCTATTTAATCAAAAATACAGAAAAAAATGTCATTTTGTGAAATATTATTGCAATTTAAAATAACAGTTTTCTATTTTAATATACTTTAAAATATATTTTATTCCTGTGAAGCAAAGCTAAATTTTCAGCATCATTACTCCAGTCTTCAGTGTCACATTATCCTTCAGAAATCATTCTAATATGCTGATTTATAATCATTGTTGGAAACAGTTTTTGCTGCTTAATATTTTTGAGACCTGTGATACTTTTTTTCAGGATTCTTTGATAAATAAAAAGTTAAAAAGAACAGTGTTTATTCAAAATAGAAATTGTGTTACAATATACATTCAGAAGTTTGAGGTCATTCAATTTTTTCTTTTTTTTTTTAAAATAAATTAATACTTTTATTCAGCAAGGATGTTAAATGGATAAAAAGTGATAATAAAGACTTATATTGTTGGAAAAGATTTCTGTTTTAATTAAATAAATACTGTTTTTTTTAACGTTTTATTCATCAAAGAATCCTGAAAAAAGTATCACAGGTTCCAAAAAATGTTAAGCAACTCTGATAATAAATCAGCATATTAGAATGATTTCTGAAGGATCATGTGACACTGAAGACTGGAGTAATGACTCATGAAAATTCACCTTTGATCACAGAAAAAAAAAAGTTAAAGTATATTAAAATAGGAAACCAATATTACAAATTACAATAATGTTTCACAATATTACTGTTTTTGTACAAATAAATGCAGCCTTGATGAGCATAAGAGACTCCTTTAAAAATGTATTTCTATTATATTTATTTTTAAATGTATTATTATTATTATTATTATCATCATCATCAACATTACTGGGAAAATGAAAAATTATCATCATCGTAATAAAGAAGTCTGATACAAAATCCAAATAAAACGGCTCAAAAGGCTGTTTTTGGTTGTCAATCAATATACAGTATAGCACCTTGACACATTAACACAATTTAACTGATGTGCGGTCATCTCTAGGTGTATTGAATTTTAAAAGCGCTTCGAACATCCAATCACATTTTAGAGCTGTAGCTATCTGTTTAATTGACAGGTTTAGTCTGAGCGCTAAACTAGATAGTATATTAGATCCAAAAGTCGATCTATCATCCTCATGCTTTAATGACAGCAAACAGAGAACAAGATGCACAGCCAATGTTCAGATGCCTGAAGCGCTATTAACACTTCGCCTGTGATTAGACACTGAAGAGGTGCTTCAGAGCGCTTGTCTAAGTTGTTCCAAATATGTACCAGATGTACAAACCTATTTATTCAGCCAGCTGTATCAAAGGCTCGTGGATTTCTCTTTTAGATGTAATGTTTCATCATTAGGTGGGCAGGGAGCGTGAGGGCAGATCGAACGGATGTTACACGCGTCTCCTCACAAGGTACGGGAAAGCTTTTGCTAGTTTGTATAGGTGTCTTTTGCGGGAGCCCCCTAACCTGTCAGTCCAAATCCTCCACCTGGACAAAGAGTTTAGCCATGAAATTGCCTTTGAAAAGCTGTGATTCTCCTGCAGTGAGATGTGCTGCTTTGCTGCTATCACAGACGCTTGTAATCACTTGGACCTGTTGGCAACATCTGAGACGGGGTTGTCTCTATCTGTTGCCCTCTCAGTTTCTCTCTGTTCTTACATGTCTCTTCTTGTTCTCTTGCTTGTCTGTCAGTCTTTCTGTCTGCCCGGTCAGCCATCTGTCCGTCTCTCAGGCTGCCCATGTCTCTCAGCATCTGCCCTGTTGAAGAGACCAGCATATGTTGCTTTTTGTATGCTGCTGTTCCCACTTGGATTTTTAACTAGCTTAACCAGCAAGACTCTGTTTTCAGTCAGCTCCATCAGAACAAACCAGCATAAACCAGCCTGGACCAGCATAGAAATTGGCTGGAAGTCTACCTCAAGAGTTTTCAAAGATTTTAAATGTCAAGGACCTCTGAATTTCTTAATTTCCAAAATTAAATAATTGGCTTTTAAACTGTCACAGTACTAAAATCATAATTGTTCAAATATAATTTGTTGAATATTATCTGGAGACCCTCTTTCTAAAATATAAAGGCAGCTTCATATTTTCACTTAAAAAGGCCCATTTATACTGTGACGAAAAATATTAGCTATAAAATATTAATAAGACATGTTGTTTCCAAGATTAAATAATTGCCTTTGAAATTGTCACAGTACTAAAACAAGACAAACTATTAAAATGTAATAGTTTGCAAAATATTTTTTGGAGATGCTGTAAAACACTAGCAACAGCAGCATGTTAAAAATCACTATATTGCATAAATATATTCACGATTTTTATTAGTTTATTTTTATTGCACTCATACTTAAACTAAAACAAGTTATTATTGTCTGGAGAATATTTACTTTGTATGTTGACTCAGTATTATACTCAGCTATGTATAATCAGTATTAATATTTAAATCTGTTTTGGTTTGTATTTCTTAAATGTTCAATTTCTAGAGATTGATTGATTGATTGATTTAGATAGATATTATATATGTGCTTCTATGTTGCATGATTTGTATAAAAAATAGATATTTTTAAGACCTTTTTTTTATTTTTTTTAAACTTTTTTGCTAATATACTCAGTTACATTTAATCAGTATTAAAATTTTAAAATGATTTGGTTTATATTTCTTAGATGTTTAATTTCTAGTATTGTAATCCAATATATATATATGTATACATAGATAGATAGATAGATAGATAGACAGACAAATGCAATGATAGATGGACAGACAGAACGATAGACAAACTGATGGACGGAGAGACCGATAGACAGACAAATGCAATGATAGATAGATAGATAGATAGATAGATAGATAGATAGATGATTTGCATGATTTGTATAAAAACTAGATATTTTGTAAGATCTTTTTTTTTTCTTTTACTTTTTTGATTAAAAAAAAAACGTTTTCCTTAATTTTTCACAGACCCTCAAACACCCCCTCGCAGCCCCCTGGGGGACCCCAGACACCAGTTTGAAAACCTCTGGCTTTCCCATGAAGTGTTGGTGTTATCTACAAAAGTTCATGTCTTATTCTCTGAATCTCATGTCATTCATCTTTCCTACCTGGTCAGAAGAAAATTGTAGCTTCTAAGATGATAAAGCAGAGAGAGAGCGAGAGAGAGAGAGGTTTCAAGGATTGTATCCCGATGGATCTCTTCCAGCACTAAGGAAATCAGGTTAGGGAAGAGGGGCGTTTGTCTGCCGGACACTGATAAGGTGATTACACACAATGCCCTGTATATCTACAGCTTCTTATTTTCTGAACATTGCACAATTATGTCCTGCAAAGCAACAGAGCACCAGAGCAGATCAGACATTGCTGTAGTTTGAAGATTAACATGCATGTGCGTCTTCTGTTCCAGCGGCCTTGAATAAGCGTCTCTGTTTTGCTGATTGTTTGTGTTGCTGTTAGAGTAGTACATCTGTCATTCCGTGAAAACCAATGAGACGAGCTGCCAAGATATAGAGAAACCTCCAGTCCTAAAGATTGTGTGTCTGTATGTGTGGGTGTATGGCATCCTTGTAGGCCGTTGCAAAGTCGGGATATAAAGTGTGTGGATCAATGTCAGTATGTGAGTGAATGCTGAGTTAGCATTTGCCGTCCTCCTGTGTCTAAGGTTCATAAACATCATCTTAAAGCTCTCCTTCATGCTCCCTGGAGATCCCGGCATGCACTCTTGATCAAGAAGGGACGGATTATTAGGACTGTGTCCATACAAACATATATCAATATTGTGATGCTTTATTATTGTCACTGTATTGCAACAATACTTGTATGCCGATATAAAATAAAATATATTATATGTAGAACATAAAATATATTAATGATGATAAATATATATTTTACTATTAATATTATAGTGTGTGTGTATATATGTATGTGTGTGTGTGTGTGTGTGTGTATATATATATGTGTATGTATATATATTAGTGCTGTCAATCGATTAAAAAAAAATTAACTAATTAATCACACATTTTTCTAAAATGAATCGTGATTAATCGCAATTAATTCCACCTAACATTAAAGTTTTTAAATATACTTTTATATTGCAATAATTTCGCATTCAATCTTCAAATGTACAATGTACAAACAACATAGAGACAGTGTATTTTTAATATTTCTATAATGGCATCTTTTTTATGATTGAAGGACAGCATCACTGATATCAATACTACTGATGTCTCTATAAAATAGTTTTTTCCCCTAAATATTTAACCATTGACTGTAGCCAGTCAGCATTACAGTATAATTTAGATCTATAAATTTTAACATTTATTAGACTTAACTTCTAATTTAAGTGAACTTAAAACAATCATCACATGAACCTATTATAATAAATTACATATTTAGCTACTTGTGCCATTCAGCAGAAATATACAGAAAATGAATACTTACCAAACACTAAATTCTAAATTAAATATAGATGAACCCCTTAAAGCTATAAAAGTTATTGATTTCCTCTTGTTTTCTTTTGTTCTTAGATTAATAGACATCACAGCAGCTGGTTATTAGCTTATTTGCGTGCTATAGCTTTAAAAGCTGCTGCTGCTGAACATGACGCGGATCTGACATGCAACTTTCTTTACCTTTTCTGACCCACTTCAGGTCTTAAAGTCTCTACTAATGAGCGGACGAATTGAATCGGGTGTTTTAGATGAGGGAGACAGTGCTGGGGTGCCTCAGGGCAGTTTTTAAAACCATTTCAGAGACATGTTCTTATTCTCGCATATATAACATATTGCATGCATGCACGCAGTTTTAAGGCAGCTTTAATCGCCTTTTGGTAACTTCATGCCTTAACTGACGGCATAACTAGGACATTGCATGCACGTAGTTTCTTTCGCTGTTTGATATGAAATGATACAGGCTACAGCGCGCGCCGGCACCTATTTGAAGAGCGCGCGCTACGAGCACAGTATCTTTTCCGTGCTCGTTTGACTCGCGCATCAGTGTGTGTGTATATGTATTTAGTACTTATTTAATGAACATATATGTCAAATGTGTATATAAATGCAATAAGGTATATAAGTATTACATATGTTTAATATAAGTATTCCAATTTTTAAATAATAGTTAGTAATAATTATTTCTATTTATTATTAAAATGTAACATAGAAAAATAATAAAATATATAAATATAACATTTCTTTAATTTCAATATTACTTAGTTTTAAGGTTAGTATCAAAATTGTAATAAAATAAATAAATAAATAAACTTAATTGTAATTAATTTTATGCATATATATATATATATATATATATGTATATGTGTGTGTGTGTATATATATATATATATATATATATATATATACTTTCCATGTAGTACATAAAATATATGAATGATGATAAAATATATATATTTTTTGCGATTAATATTACATTATATATAGATACACACTATATATAATTCATTACTTATTTAATGAACATATATGTCAAAATTTGCTTATGTGTATATGGAATAAATTATATAAGTATTATTTTTAAATAATAGATATTAAAATGTAATATAGAAAATATAATGAAGTATATCAATATAGCAGTTGTTTTAATTTCAATATTACGTCAGATTTTTAAATTATAAGTAACAATTTACATAATATGTGACCCTGGACCACAAAACCAGTCTTAAGTAGCACGGGTATATTTGTAGCAACAGCCAAAAATACATTGTATGGGTCAAAATTATCGATTTTTCTTTTATGCCAAAAATCATTAGGATATTAAGTAAAGATCATGTTCCATGAAAATATTTTGTAAATTTCCTACCATAAATATATTAAAACTTAATTTTTGATTAGTAATATTCCTTGCTAAGAACTTCAGTTGGACAACTTTAAAGGCGATTTTCTCAATATTTTGATTTTTTTGCACCCTCAGACTCCAAATAGTTATATCTCAGCCAAATATTGTCCTATCCTAACAAACCATACATCAATGGAAAGCTTATTTATTCAGCTCATTTATTATTTATCTCAATTTTGAAAAACTGATCCTTATGACTGGTTTTGTGGTCCATGGTCACATGTAGTTCTTTGTGTATTTAAATGTAATGAAGTATTTAAATATGAAACCTGATTAATATTAATAATTATTCCACGTGTGTGTGTGTATACAATATGTATGTTATTAAATAATCTGTAAAATACACATTTATATATAACCCTGGAGTCCCTGTTCTATCGAGCATGGATATATAAATATAGTGTGGCTCACTATGGATATATGACTTTCATGCTGCGTAGCATTTGTCTTTCTGATGTGGGTCAAAAGGTTACTAAACATCATCTTCATAGTCTCCTTGTTGTTTTCCGGAGATATACTCTAGACCAGTGCTTCCCAAACCTGTCCTGAAGGACCCCTAGCCCTGCACATTTTGTATGTCTCCCTTATCAGACACACCCAATTCATGTCTTGCAGTCTCTACTAACAAGCTGATGAGTTGAATCAGGTGTGTCTGATAAGGGAGACATACAAAATGTGCAGGGCTAGGGGTCCTTCAGGACAGGTTTGGGAAGCACTGCTCTAGACTAATATGCTAATATGCTCTAGACTAATATTGACTAATTTGCTCTCTGATGCCTTGGACATGTTGTGATTGCAGATCTAGTGTGATAGCCAACAGCTTACGTGCATTATGAGAACGTATTGTTGTTCTCATTCACAAGGGACTTAAGACTATTTCTTCCAACTTAAAATTATCATCACTAATAGGAACTGTTTCTTTTGTGCCTCTTTCAGGATCTCGAGGTTCGTACAGCAGTCAGCATGCTCACCTGGGCCCCGAACTGAGGCCCCTGCAGTCCCCCGAGCACCACATCGATCCCATATATGAAGACAGAGTCTACCAGAAAGTCCCCATGAGAAGCCTGAGCCAGAGCCAGGGAGAAGCGCTCCCTCCGGGCCACACTGGAACCTACCGGAATAACACGGGTAAAGTTTAGCCACACTCTCTCTGTGTGCATGAGCGGTGAAGTGTGTTAATCCCCAAGTTACCAACCTCCAGGATTTCTGCTAGAGAGCCAAATCCTTAGAGAGCATTTATCCAAATCGGACACGGTTCTTGCTCACAGCCGAGTGGTGACCTCATTAGAATTAATCGGAGTTAGAGCACATCTCACAATATCTGTTTGTGTGCGTGTGTGTGAGGGTTTTACTTGTCTTACCATATCACTATAAAACACCTCAGCGGTCTTATTCAATTAGCACATTGTTCATCTTATCTTGATTTTAGGTCAGGTATAGTGTGTTAATCTCATAAGTCTCGCCAGTTTTGTTGCTGCTATTTTTAGGCCCTGACGTCTCAATGAGAAAGTGTAGTAGTGTGAATTCAGCTCAGGAGGGTGAGATTGATGGCTCAATTATAAATGTTGTGCCAATACAGTCATATTGATGTAGCATGATTCTTTTTTATACAGTTCATCAATACTGTAGATCCTTGTATTGATATTTATTTATTTATTTATTTATTTATTTATTCATTCATTCATTCATTCATTCATAATTTTGTAAATGTTGTTTTATTAGATTAATTTTATATTCTATAAAAAGTATAATATAAAGACTGTATATACTGAAGGATACCTTTTATTTATTTAGTTTATTAAATATTACTATTTTTAATTGTTACTCACATTGCATAATTGCGCACACACACACACACACACACACACACAATGCAGCTACACTTCAGTAATTTTCAGTTATTAAACAGTCTGTCGTGTTACTTATTAATGTAAATAACTGTTAAAATATGAATAAATATTTATATCAGTATATATTTTTTAATATATTCAAATTTATATGAATAATTGTTTGTTTTAATTTTATAAGTTCTAAGTTCTATATAAATAAGTTCTATAAATTCTACAGTATTTATTTATTTATATATAGTTTATCTATACAAATAAGTATTTATACATAAATATTTATATGTAATATAATGCTATAAAATATAAAAATCTATATTTAATATCAAATTGTTACTGTAGGCTTATAGTATAATTTAAAATGTGTTGCGTTACAAATAATCTACAGTATTTATTAATTTATACTTATATTGTTGTCTAAAATGGTTACTTATAGTCTAATCATTTAAAATGTTATAATGTTACAAATAATTTACAGTATTTATATATAGTTTATTGTCTATAAATACATAATTATTATACATAAATATTTATATGTACTATAATATAGAAATATACAAAAACATATGTAAATAAATAAATATATATATATATATATATATATATATATATGTATTTATGTATGTTTGTGTGTGTGTGTGTGTGTATATATGTATGTATGTGTATATATATATATATATATATATATGTGTGTGTGTGTGTGTATGTATGTATATGTGTATGTATGTGTGTGTGTGTGTGTGTGTGTATATATATATATATATATATATGTGTGTGTGTGTGTGTGTTGTCAATCGATTAAAAAACTTAATCGCGTTAATCACAGTCATGGACTGTGATTAATCACGATTAATCACAAATTTAAAATACTAGGATTTACCTGTAAATGTGTTGAAATAAAGAAATACATGACAAACTAGTTTAAGGAAACAGAACCTTTCACACCTCCCCAGGTATGAGACATAATCCTTATTATTCTTTTATCATTATTCTTCTGTTTTTATTCAGCCATTATCAGCCTTTATACTGGCAATAAAACGTTTACCAAGCCACATCGCTTCAATCCCAGTATACATTTACCCAACTATTATCAAAAGTATTTCTAAATAAAAACAACATAACATTTTCTTGCGACCTTACGTGAAGTATTATGATAAAATGCATTATGAAGAAGAATTGGACCTGTTCTGCAAACCATATCCTATCGTAATTGTGTGTTTATTATCTTATATAATCTATAGTGGCTGTTGTCATGTTTATTTCTGCTGTGTAAAAGCCTTAAGATGTGTGCTCTGGCTGAAACTCACGTTGTTTGTGATGTTACAACCGCCTCTCCGTTCTTAAGTTGCCAGGTATACATTCCAAGTATAATACACATTAGTAAAAGGATCTATTTTCATTTTTATTTGTCTATATACGCATTGGGCGGCCACGGTACATTTTAAAAGTAGCCCAAAAAACCGCAACCCACGGCTCTGTAATTTTTCCCACGACTGCATTTTCAAAATAGCCCAATTGTGCGGGAAAACCGTGACCCTGGCAACACTGGTTCGCTGTACCCTTATGCAGCGTGACAGGGTCTCATGGCAGCCCTGGAGCAAAAATCTTACAGTGCGACTCTCACCTTGCTTAGTTGTGCAGATAAAATCTATACGGTCTGTTTTAATTGGGGTCTGTGGTGGTAATTTCCTGCGCTTGCTGCAGTCTTGCAGTGACCTTTGAGAAGTGGAGCTTATAATGTACCTCAGGGACTTTATTCCTTTTCAAAATTGTTGCCTCTGCCTAATGGTACGGCAGCATCAGCAGACTGTTGAAAATTATGCTCTGGCTTTCTCGGCTCTGAGCTCTCACATATCAGTCCTTTTATTTTCTCACCCTCAAGATGTTACTGTGCTTTAAAAGGAAAATTGAGAGCATTGGCTTGCTTAGATAAACAAAACAGAACAAGAGCAGTTCTGTCTCTTATTTCCTTTGAATAGAGCTAAAATACAGTTAAACAGGTAAATGAAGCAATTAAATCCGTGTCATTGCGGTGGTTTTCTGTCTGTAGCTAAAGGTCGGATGAAGCTAAAGTGCCCGTCTGCTACACAACTCAAACTAAAGCTATTTACACTCTTAAGGAACTGAATTTAAGACATTATATAATCCTGCCTGAGCACTTCTATTAAAAATTCAGATTCATAACGTATAAGTTTCCAGCGTTGAGTTTCCACTTGTGCTCATTACTGCTGTATTATTTTCATTACAGTCTGTGTTACTAATTAAGCTCTATATCTTCAGCTGGAGATCTTGGTTGTACTGTGAAATGTAGCTCACTATGCAACCATTTTCACATGTGGAAAATGGTTCAGAAATGGCTGTATACCAATTGAAATATCCATGTACGATTATGAGGACCCCAGAAGTCTTAGAATGTCTTGACGTGATAGAAAACTTCTGCCAAAACTCTCTGTTGCATTTGACTCTGTTGCAGTTTGCAAAGCGTTTTATCTACTTAGAGGCTGAATGTGTTGACGTTATAGACATTCCATACATTTCTCAATTTAGAGTCTAGGAAAGACATGAGTGGCCTTGCTTTGATTGATTGATTGATTGATTCATTCATTGAATGATTGATTGATTAATTCAGCATATGTTTTAAATATATATTTTTCATTATATTTTACATGGAAATCTATTTTATATTTATTGTTATATAATCTAATATATATTCATACTTTATTATGTAAAATATATAGACCATTTTTTAACTATTTTACTATTTTTAATTTAATTTTTATGCTTTTAGGTAAAATAATAGTTAGAAAAGTTGTAAACTGAAATATAGTTATAGGGAGAGATGGATGGATTTGATTGACTGATTGATTGATTGATTGATTGATTGATTGATTGATTGATTGATTGATTGAGACAATCAAATTACAATTCAGATTCCATCAATCATATATATATACAATACTTTGTAATTATGTAAAATACTGTATATACTATTTCGAAAAAAGTACTTGATTTTATGAACATAAATATTTTTATTTAAATAATTGATTTATTGCTTACACCCCACTTACCAATACTTTGAATCTCAAACTCCAGTGGATCATTTCCTATGACTTATCAAAATTATTATTGTTTTAGGTATAATAATAGTTGGAAAGTTGTAGGCACTGGGAGAGACTGATTTGATTGATTGATTGATTCGTTCGTTAGTTCGTTCGTTCGTTCGTTCGTTCGTTCATTCATTCATTCACATCTATCATAATAATTCATCATTCACCATTTATAATAATAATAATAATAATAATACATATGTTTTTATAATAATCATAATAATAATAATTAACCATATGTTTAATATACTGTGTGTGTATGTGTGTATATATATTCATACATGCATACATACAGTACATAAATGAAATTGAATTTATATTTATAGTTATAGCATCTAATATAATTATATATTATGTAAAATATATGCTATTTCTGTATGTTTTTATTTAAATTTTTTAGGGACAATAATAGTTTGAATAGTTGTAAACTGAAATATAGGTACAGGTAGGGATGGATGGATTGAATGATTTATTGATTTATTGATTAATTGGTGAGACTCTCAAATTACAATTCATATAGCCTGAATCAGTCTAATTTATATTTATATATCTTACATATATTTATACTTTGTAATTATATAAAATATATACTATTTTTAAAAGTAATTTTATTTATTAATATTTATTGTGAATATAAATATTTAGTAGTACTAATAATTAACATAAATACTTTTGTTTATTTAAATGATTTATTGTTTGTACCCCTCTTACCAATACTTTGAGTCTCAAACTCCATCAATCAAAATTATTATTATTATTTTAAGTAAAATAATAGTTTGAAAGTTACAAACTGGGAGAAATTGACTGACTGACTGATGGATGGATGGATGGATGGATTGACTGGTTGATTTAGACACTCAAATTACAATTCAGTTTCCATGAATAAACTTAATGTTTGATGAAGACGATCACAATTCATTATGCAAATATAAGTATGACATCATTGCTGGCAGTTCATTTTTTATGGCAGTGGTAGATTCAACCTCAAAAATAGGTAAAGTTTATAAAATCCAAAAAATTGAGAGCACATCTAAGGCTGGAATTATCTACAAAATTCAATTCAAGTGACTTCTATTAAAGGATGAAGGAAAAAAAGAGGCTATGAAAGCGCCCTGCAAGAGCTGTAGAAATATTTCTGAATATAAAAACCTGTTGGCTGCTTTCTGTCTCCCCTTTTCTCCTATTGCACAGTTGGCAAATGATCAAATCAAGTCAGTCAAAATTGGCGCAGTGCAGTCGCACCCCAATAATAAACAGCCTTTTTCCAGCCAGCAGATTTCAGCTGTGGCTTGAGGAGTCTGAAACTCTACGATAGCATTCAGACTGACATTGAGACGCCTGACAAAGTCTCACAATGCCTAACAGAGTCTTTTATGTGATCAAGGTCGGCTCCTCAATATAGCACCTGAAAGTGAGACGCAGTTTTATGAAAAGTTGCTAATAAGCATCTATGCCATCTTGTGTTTGATGTCACGTCATTGCTCACTCTGTCTGAGTGCATTGACCTCACTGTTCTCACTGTCTCTGTTCTCTTCCTCCCAGTTGCGTTGCTTCCCCTCTCTAAGTGGCTCATTAGACCCGCAGATGAAGTACAGGGCTAATGACGACATTAGAAGCCGTCACAGATACACTGCTAACATGTAGCAGCTGTGTTCTTCTTATTACAGCTCTGTCACTCAGCACAGGAGAGATAAAGAGAGACCATAAATTTATGGTCTTCTTTTTTAGGGACGGATGACATTGTTTGGAAGACTGTCCTGCCTGGGATCCCCAGGTGGAAATGATTCAAGCAATCAGGCAGTTCAGGGCCAATACCGTCACGAGCAGATTAGACAGACTGAGAGCTCGACCGCTGGGCAGTTTTCTCCTATGAAATGTTTTTAGTCGTACAGTTTTGGGGGGAAGAAAGAGGCACTACAGCTATTCTGTCTGTTGGTGCAGTGCCTCGCATGATGTCTTATGTGCATGCAAGGAAAGCACTGGCTCATTTCAACAAAATGCCATAAAAGCCCATTTGAGTTTTCAAATGTTATATTTATGAAAGAAAAGGAGAGAAAGCATTGAAATGTTCTCAGAGAGGAGCAGCATGGTGAAAGGCTTTTATAGGTAAATCTCCGAAACTGACAGGAATACATCGGGGTCATTTCACAAAATAATATATCATATTTATTTTTATATTTATATTATTTATATTTATATATTTTTTTTAATTAAAAGGAAGTCTAATTTATATTCATAGTTTTATAGTCTAATATATATTCATACTTTGTAAAATATATGCTGTTTTAAAAATAACTGTTTTACAATTTTAGAAATAATAAAATAAAGACAAAATAATAGTTTGAAAAGTTGGATAAATTCTGTAGAATGTGTATAAATGTATACACAAAAATACCATAAAAACCGTAATGTTGTGAAATATTATTACAATTTAAAATAGTCATTTTCTAATGTAATAGCTTTTAAAATGTAATTTATTCCTGTGATGGCAAAGCAGAATTTTCAGCAGTCATTACTTCAGTCTTCAGCGTCACATGATCCTTTGGAAATCATTCTAATATTATCAGTCTTTAAAATTGTTAAAATATAAATAGCTAATATTTTGGTGGAACACAAATATATATGACATGACTGTGATATTTTTCCCTCATTTTCCCTCCTGACTGTGATATGTTTCCCTAATTTTTAATATGTATGTATATATGTATATGTGTGTGTGTGTATGTGTGTGTGTGTGTGTGTATATATATATATATATATATAATTTTTTTTTTTTTTTTTTAAAGCTT
>JAFVLL020043611.1:0-45617 GCA_021397915.2 Tor tambroides
GAATTTATTTAATACACGAGTTTCACAATTTGAGTTGAATTACTGAAATAAATGAACTTTTCCACGACATTCTAATTTATTGAGATGCGCCTGTAGTGTGGTTGTGTTGACTCACACAAATAATAATAATAATAAAAAATTTAAAATAATGTAATTGTGATTGGTTTATTTTGCATATATGAAGTTACATATGCTCACCATGGCTACATTTATTTGATCAAAAATACAGTAAAAACAACAAAATTGTGAAATATTATTACAATTTAAAATCACTGATTTCTATTTTAATATACTTTAAAATGTTATTTATTCCTGTTATCCAAAGCTGAATTTTCAGCATCATTACTCCAGTCTTTAGTGTCACACGATCCTTCAGAAATCACTCTAATATGCTGATTTGATGCTCAGTAATTATCATTGTTGAGAATTATTAATAACAGTTCTTATTAATGTTGCAAGCTGCATAATATTTTTTTTTGTGGAAAGGATATACTTTTTTTTTTTTTCCTGATGAATAGAAAGTTTAAAAGAACAGCGTTTATTTGAAACAGAACTGGTCTCTAGAATCAAACCTGGGTCACCTTGTACACTAAACAATAGCTGCACCATTATAGCTGACTATTTTATTGCCCTGGGCTTGAGTGTATCTGTCCTCTATGCATCATGTAATGAGATATTGGATGTCTTTCCCATGTAGCCTAGGGGAGGTGTGCTATACAGCTGTAGATCTGAGGATCAGCGCATATATTGAGACAAACTGTACGTTTGGGTATCACTTTATGTCTCGTCACAATGCAAAATCAGATGCTGAGATTTTTAGAGCATTCCTTCCTGAAGAGAGCAGGGATTGGGTGTTACCATGGCAACCACCTAGAACTGCTGCCCCGCATTGGCAGCTCACTACCACTCTTCCAGTTATTTTCCTCAAGGGATAGATCTTAGAGTAGATTACCCAGCATCCACTGCAGCACATACAGCAGAGCACAAAAAGCACAAAAGATTAAAAAAAAAGAGTGGTATCGCCATTTCCTCTCCTCCTGACTTCATTAATTTAACAGTTATTGAAACACCTCCAGAAGCCAATTAAAATGCAGAAACATCTAAAGTGTCTGCATGGTGCATTCTGCATTGGTTGTGCATTCAGCCTATTAGATCTGGAACAAGACTAGCCAGATGAAAAAGATGAACCAGCTGTGCTTAAATCCCTGTGGACCGTCATACATGCTTCATCATCAAACATCTCTCCATTCTTCGGCTCTCTCCCCCTCTCTTTTTATATCTTATCAGAGGCACCAGCTTTCAATTTAGGGTGTCCTGTGCTGTCCAGATTAATTCATGGTGTCCAAACCCTGCTGAACTTACAGTCAGATGTGTCCTCATGATCTAAAAGTAATTTCGTCAAAATCAGCCACTGCTCTGGCCCTCGTGTTCCAGGCAAATTGGTTTTCTTCATTGATCTGTGAGTCTGAATTTTAATGGATTGATTTTGAGGTTGTGTGTTATCTTTACATAATCCAGCCTGTCCTTAGATGGACCTCACCCGAGCGTATAAAGGCACGATGTTCTCCAGAGAGGTCTGAGTGAATGTCCTGGGGTCTGGCCGGCTCTGGTAATGTAGTTAACACTGGCTGACACTGGAATCTGTTCGGTCTGGAGAACGCAGCAGTCTGTTTGTGAGTAAATCTTTGTTTGACTAATGGAGGGCTATTAGAGCAGAATTACAGAGACTTAATTTAGACAATTAGAGGATTGTCGTGATTGCGGTGAATGCCTTGGGATTTTGTATCTGTGCTGGCATCTCCATTAAGAATATCATCCAAACATCCAAATTTGTTATTAGAAATGATCAGTCTGTAAGATTTTAGTGTTGTATTCTGTGCTAAGATGTACTTTGTTCTGTGCTGTGTTAAGACACACTGGCCTTTGTATAGGTGTGTTACATTGTGTTAGGGGTGGGTGTTAGGGGTGGGTGTGGGGGGTGGGGTGGGTGGATGAGGCAAACAGGTGCTTGAATCGTTGATCTAATTTACTGGAGCATAAATGTGTAATATATATAAAACCCCTATATATTTATATATATACTTGACCCTGGACCACAAAACCAGTAGCAGGGGTATGTTTGTAGCAATAGCCAAAAATACATTGTATGGGTCAAAATGATCAATTTTCCTTATATGCCAAAAATCATTAGGATATTAAGTAAAGTTCATGTTCCATGAAGATATTTAGTAATTTAGGTTCCTACCGTAAATATATTAAAACTTAATTTTTGATCAGTAATATGCATTGCTCAGAACTTCATTTGGACAACTTTAAAGGCGATTTTCTCAATATTTTGATTTTTTTGCACCCTCAGATTCCAGATTTTCAAATAGTTGTATCTCAGCCAAATATTGTCCTATCCTAACAAACCATACATCAATGGAAAGCTTATTTTTTGATGATGTATAAATCTTAATTTCGAAAAACTGACCCTTATGACTGGTTTTGTGGTCCATGGTCACATATGTGAAACCCCTTAAACCTTTGGAACGCAATTTCAACAAAGGTGGAACTCCCCGAAGGAGGTTTTGACTGGGCTAGTTTGGCCTGTTTGTGGGCTAGTTTTGACCTGGCAACCGTGATTTAAATCATTAAATAAATCTCTCTTTCATGTGCACATTTATGCATTGTTATGTTGAATGCAACTTGAACAGTAGGTGGGGTATTACCAATTGCTGTTAGTAATCAGTCAGACTTCCTTGTACTAAGCACTAGCCAGTGCAAAATTGTGACTGTATTCTAAAAATAAGCTCAAAAGCAATCTGTGACCTTATTGACTTTGACAACAAGCCCAAACATGCTTATAATAAGCAGTATATTAAGCTTATATAGGGTCTCGTTAAGATACGTTGGGTGTATTGGCCTGTGTTAGGGTTAGGGTGTGTTAAGCTGTGTTGGGCAGCATTAGGCTGTAGTGTTTTTAAGCAGCTGAAATTGCCAGGTGCTCTCTTTTGAAAACGGCCAGCTGTGAGCATTTGAAAGCGTGTTATTTATGATGTGTTCTATAGTACTAAATGTGTTAAGCTGTGTTTTTGATTACTGTATGTGACTGTTTTAAGGTTGTGTTAAGCTATGCTGAGTCATATTAAACTAAGACTGTTTTAAGATTTCCATAAGTGTTTTTTGGGGGCTTTTTTCAGCAGTTGGAACAGTTTTTTTAACCTGTAGACAAAAATGGCTTATATAGTATGAAATATGTAATGTGAAATATGGACCTCACATCTGAAGAAGAAAAACAGCTTAGTTTTATTCAGAGGCCCAAACTGAGCACATATCCAAATTGGTACTGTTGCTATTTAGATGGCCAAACAGTAACATTAAGTTTGTAATGTATCAATGAGGTGTTTATAATAGTATATCAGACTACTTATATAAAGTTCATGTGAATATCAGTTGCTGCAGTCCAGTAAATGTTCATATAAAAGTTATTTTTATATTTACTTTATAAAAATCTGTAAAAATATATATATATATATATATATATATATAGCAGAAAGACATGTGAACCATGACCTGAAGGGGAACGTTTTTTAAAATTATACTAAAAGCCCTTTTACTTGCAAACAAGAATCAGATGACAGACGGCACATCGTAGATTGTGTTCAAGAAGATCTGATCATGTTGACAATTTCGCAACCTGGGCTCATTGGAAATACGTGCCTCTACATACATTTCTGCAAAACTGACAAAACGTACCTATACATACAAATCGCTGCAGTTTCCAGTTGAAATGAACACTAGAGGCAGTAAAACTCTGACAACTATAATTCTTATAATTCACAAGTATAAAAAGTATAATTTACAGGTATATTTTTGATTAATAAAGGCTAATTTTCACACAATTAGTTGCAGAATGTTATGTTATGACTTCAAAACAATTTTAACATCCTGCACGATTTGAAAACTGATACTTTTGAACGTTGTCGTCACATATACAGCTTCATATGCATGAGATTTCTAATCCAGTAGATTTACTCGGTAGCTCATGCGATACGGCGTTGCACTTAGGTGATGAAAAGCTCCGGTACGAATCCCCGTGAAACTACGGTTCGACTAAACAGCTCAAATCCTCATAAGGAAGTTAAAATAGCATGGCTGCATCAGCGAATACGTTTTTATATTACTTTTGCATTTGTTAACACTATTGGGTAGGTTTAGGTTTGGGTTTGGTGTAAGGGATATTTCCAACATGATAGAACATTAATGTTTAGCGACACTCACCGGATATTTGAATTCTGAATGGCCGCAAAACGTACCTCAATCAGCATAATAAAAACGCTGCAATACGTACCTGTACCAACGTAATAAAAACGTGCCACGGTCACGTATTAAACGTGTGTTTTAGCGCCACTCTCTGGACATTTCACTTTGAAACTGCCGCGAAATGTGCAGTAAGGTACATAATTACGGGGTTGCAGAAATGTATGTAGAGGCACGTATTTCCAATGAGCCTGGGTTGCAATTTCAAATAGTCCATGTGATATCAGTGGTTCAACCGTAATTTTATGAAGCTATACTTTTTGTGCAAAAGGAAAACTCTTTAAGAACTTTAGGCTATGTTAGGGTCTGTTAAAGTCGGCATGAAATCAAAATAGACAATTCTTATTTTTTGATGGAATACTGTAGTGTTTATTATAAATAATTTATCCGTGCACGTCATTATTTTTTTAAAATTCATGTGCCCTCGTAATCTTTAATCAAAAATGTTAACCTGCCCTCCCCCTCAAAACGACTCCTCTACTCTTCCGGTCACGAGCGATGGTGCAAGGGCGGAGCTAGTGACGTAAGGGGTAAACGCTGGGATAACGACAGGGGGAAAGCTGCTGAAGCTGATGCTTCACTTTATAGCACTGACACCAGTCATGAGGGAGTACGTTACCCTTAAACACTGAAAAGACATTAGGATATTAGGGCAACATTACTCTTAGGACATCGCAAACTAATTTGTTTCATGAATATATGACTTAACCTGATGGAGGACGCGCTCAGTCATTCAGGCAGTCTCTCTCTCTCGTGTGCGCGCGCTGTTTAGACATGTTTTGTGCCGTTGATCGTGGTCATCATCCCTAATAAATAAAACATTTATTCATGCTTGGGTGTCGGCGGTGAATCCAGTGGCGAGAAATCCCCCACCACTATCTGCAAACTGGCATTTCAGATCTGCCTCCATTTTGTTAGTAACGCCCCAACTTCCAACGATCCAATCAATTCCCGACGGACGAAATCAAGTCCCGCCCTCTCATTTCAGATGCCGTTTCACTCGGATATACGTCACAGTAGAGAAGAAAAGACAATCGCAACTTCCGTTTCATGCCGACTTTAAGATGTTTTGGACTGTTTTAAGGTTGTTTTAATATGTGTTAGGCTATATGTTATAGCCTATAGTGTGCTGGGCTGTGTTAGGGTGGGTTAAGCTGTGTTTGACTGTGTTTCAGACTGTTAAGTTATGATGTGCAGTGCTAGGTTGTGCTGTGCTAAACTGTCATCTATAGTGGTATTATCAGCAGGTTGATATTATGACATTGGTGCTGTAGAGTAGACTCCACTGTAAAAATTTTGAGGTTGAAGCCTCCCCATCCCCCAGCTCTGTTTGAAGACAACATTTCACATGCACAAATACAGACATCCGTTTTCTTCCATACAGTAAATTTCAATTACAAACATGGCCACAACTGATAAAAAAAGAAGTGCTTAGGAAGTGCTTAGGGTATGTGAATGTCTGAGGGAAGGGAGCATAGAACATACATAAAACAGACAGTAAGCAAGGGATAGTAGAGAAGGCAAGTGGCGTAGAGAAATGTTTAATGTCTTCCTGATCTGGACTATAGTGGGGGATGGTGAAAGAGGGTTGGAGGAGCTGCTGGCACCAGTCACAGGGAGAATTAACACAGCCGTGAATAATGCAAACCTGTCATATCAACCGCAAGGAGGCTCTGCTCATACAGACAGATGGCTTGGTGATGATTTTTTTTGGAACTTGATCATCCACAAGCTTAAAGGCAGACTTTGCTTTCATTATGTATTCCAGACGTGGCTGTGCATTTTCATATTCTTTGTATATAAAAAATGCTGTATTTGTTTACAGAGGGTTAATGTAAATTCAAGTCAAGTCAAATTTGTGGTGCTTTTCACAAAATATGTCTTTTCAATGCAGTTTTACAGAAAATCAATGTTAACATTCTTAATATCTCCATGCAGATTAAAATCACAATATAGTTTACATTTTGCGAAAAAACAAGCAATCAAGCAGTTGAGGTTTGCTGTATGGTATACACTCCCTACGCTAGTATACTATCTGCATACAGATAAAGTTGGACATACTAAGGCTGGCCGCACACTAGACGATTTTAAGCCCAATTTGCATCCCTGAACGATCGGGGGGTGTGGCCCAATTCGAGGCTTGTCGCAAACGATTTTTTGTTCAAAAAATCTTCTATTGTGTGGTCTCATTACGATTATTGATATGCTCCCGATCAAGATGGAGCATCCCCGAACTCAAATCAAATGTTTGATATTTACAACTCTTGATCGGGCTGCCTCTGACGTGATACCCGCGATAGCCAATGAGAGCGAGCAAGCGTCAACTACTGGATGTTGTGTGCTTCTATAGCTGAAATTTGGCAGCCACAAACGTGCCATGAAAGCAGAGAATATCACCCATATTCTTTTTTATACTTTGTTTTTCACTGTGAAACAGAACGCACTCCAGCAACGTTGATTGTCCTCTATTTGTTTTTCTTCTCAAGTCACGTTTGATCTCGCGAGTCTCCGTAAGATTACGTGTCACTGTAAATTCGTTCCTACGATCCTCTCGCGGTCTGGTTGAATCGTCTAGTGTGCGCGTTCAGAGGATTATAAGGCTAAAAATCGGTTGAACTGTCTTCATGTCTGTGGTCTCCTATGGTTGTAAAATCGTTTAAGTTTTTAAAAAAATCGTCTAGTGTGTGGCCAGCCTTAAGAGTAACTCCGGGTTCTGTTTACCCAGGGTTTAGAATAACCCAGGGTTAACTATTTTAGGTGTGAAAAGCCCTTTACACTGTCTATCCAACTTTATATAAAGAGCTTGAGCAATAATATTGAGATGATATAAACACTCAAGCAGTTGAGATTTACTACAGTAATATGTAATGCTTTAAGCTTAACACTGTAGTATTTAATGCTTTTATCTTACCCTATATGATATACACTGTAATTTATCACTGTTGGCCAGTGTTGCTTTAAAAAAATTAATACTTTACACACTATTTGATTACATAATTTGTTATATTTATTTTGTTTTGTTTTGTATAGTTGGTTATTTCTCATCTGATTTTCCAGGAAACACATTGGATTATAGTGTATATACATTAAGAAATGTTTCATACTGTAACAGTCTTCATGTTTAAAAATGATTTAATGGCATGATTTAAGTCGCCCTTTTGAGGATTAAAAATAAATAAATAAATAAATTCTCTGCATCCAATGTTACACATGCTCACTTGTTCTTTTAGGCTTTATATGAGTTTCCTCTTTAATAGTGGCCAATCTGACTTGAAGCCCCACAGGAAGTACATTCAGGCCTGTTAAGTGTGAACACTGATGAAATATGAAATAGGCCTAAACTAAATTTGACAGCTGATTAATTCACCTTTGTGACATTTGCTGCCTGCAGTATGAAATATTCCTGAGAGGTCAAGAGCCCTGACAACACCCCAGACATTGTTTACCCATTTTTGGGTTGTTATCTGGTCCTAGCTGGTCCAATCTGGCTGACATGTTTCAGTAGCTGGACTACCAGATGTCAGTCCTAGATTATATATATATTCACCTTATTCTTCAACGCGGAAGTAAGCCGTTTTCTGTGAATGTGCGAGACTTCCAGTTCATAAGCCGCTGTAGAGAAATAACCAGAAGAATAAAAAAGTGCAGTAAATGGTAAAACTGCTTGCACTACAAACCAGTGTGTTCATAATTAAGATAATACATTAAAACAATATGGTAAGACTCACTAATTTGCAATATCAAGCAGCAAAACGAGCGGTTTTGTAAACCTAAAAATAGCTGGAAGCGGATGACACCGGAAGCCAGACACATTAAATTTACAAATGGCCACGCCCGCTCTAACGGGAAAAATAAGGTGGATATATATATATATATATATATATAAAGACCCAGTCGTTTCACTTTTTTTGAGTGTAGAATAGTAATGGAAAGAATTGAAAATTCCTACAGCCTGTCATAGCTTGAAAATCGTACATCTATTTTTTTTTTTTTTTTTGGTCAAATACTTTCTGCAGGTTTTTTTATTTTTTAAATAAAGAATATATCTAGCTGATAGATTTAAAATATAAACTGACCAATCAGATAATAGGCAGATTTGGGGTAGTTTGTATAGTTAATCAATTTATTGCCTTAAAAAAGGTCTTTGACAAAAACTTCGTAACTGTGACAACATGTGGGACTGCTTCTATTATTTCTACTTTGAACCAGCAAAAAAGCAGACATCATTTTCCTACCTGGTCTCGTGGCATAAACGTACTTGGGTGCACTTTTTAGCAAGATGCGAAATACGTACCAATAAGTACATATCACTGCAGTTTCCAAAAGAAATGAACACTAGAGGCAGTAAAACTCTGATGCCTTTTATTTCTTTTCACACAAATTTACAGAGTTTCGATTAATAAAACGTAATTTTCGCACAATTACTTGAAGAATATCATGTTATGACTTCAAAACAATATTAATATGCTGGGAGATTTGAAAACTGATGCTGAGAGCATCACACATGTCCAGCTTCATGTCTATGGGTTTTCATAGGTGGTAGGTTTGTTCGTTAGCTCACGGAGTACGGAGGTGAGGGTGAGGAGCCCTGAGAGGTGAGGAGCCCTGGTTCAAATCCTTTGTAACTACGGTTCAACAAAACAGTTCAAATCTGCATATAAGGAAGTTCAAATAGCATGGTTGCATCAACAAATGGGTTTTTATATCAGTTTTGCATTTGTCAACACTATCGGGTAGGTTTAGGGTTGGGTTTGGTGTAGGGCATATTTCCAAAACGATAGAGCATTAATTTTTAGCGATGATCCCCGGATATTTGAATTCTGAACCGCCGCAATATGTACCTGAAGCAACGTAATAAAAACACAGCAATGCGTACCTATATCAACGTAATAAAATCGTGCCAGCGTTTACGTATTGAACCCGTGTTTTAGCGCCACTCAGTGGATATTTCTCTTCGAAACTGCGGCGAAACGTGCAGTAAGGTACGTAAAAACGGTCTCGCTAAAAAGTGCACCCTGGTACGTTTATGCCACGAGACCAGGTTGCCATTTTCCAAAGGCTGGTATGAATTGTTGTTGGTTTTTTTTCAGTGAGGTTCTCCAAGAAAGTACTGCTGACTGCGCACTGTATACAGTAGTCGACATTTGAAGTGGATCAAAATAGTTCATCAAAGTTGTCCTAAGACGAGAACACATTTTTGGTTTTAGGTTTTAGGACAACTTTGATGAAAGGCTTCAAATGTTGACTACTACTATACACTGAATTCATAATGAACCCAGGGGCGTTATTGCATTGACTGACCCTTGCCCTCTGACCTTCTCAGGGATCCCATCGAGTGATGATGTCGTACGCAACGGCCTCCTATGACCAGCTGGTGCGGCAGGTGGAGGATCTCCGTATGGAGAACTCTCACCTGCGCCGTGAGCTTCAGGACAACTCACACCACCTGTCCAAGCTGGAGAATGAAACCTCTGACATGAAGGTGAGTGAAGCTCAGATTATAACAAATTTATTAAAAGGACAGCCTTGGCTCCTCAAGGAGGCCTGGTCCACCCAGTTATGAACATGGTCCATGAGTCAGGCCTGATAATAGATCTTTGATTTTGCTTGCATGTGTTGCATATGCTTCTAAAATAACAGAGCATAAAACCGAAGCTGTTATGCAAGGTAGACCTTAAAGGGTTAGTTCACCCAAAAATGAAAATTAGCCTGTTATTTACTCACCCTTAAGGCATCCTAGGTGTATATGACTTTCTTCTTTCAGACGAATCCAATTGGAGTTATATTAAAAATTGTCCTGGCTCTTCTAAGCTCTATCATTGCAGTCAGTGGGTTTTTCTGTTACACAGTCCAAAACAAATAAAATAAAGTGCACATATCCACAAAAAAATGGCTCCGGGGGGCTGAATAAAGGCCTCTTGTTGTGAATCCATGTGTTTTTGTAAGAAAAATATCCATATTTCTAACGTAATAAACACATCTCTCTCACTTCATCTAACTGTCATAAGCGGAAGCCGTTCCGGCGGATGTCAGCGTTTGCGTGATTAGTGATGAGCGCGGAGAGAGAACACAACAAAACGCCGGTCACGAATTAGAAGCACAAAACGAGGATTTATAAAGAAAAATATCAGAGGATTTCGATATAAGCCAAGAGGAGACTGGTTTTCCTTTGCTAAAGTAAGGAAACTTTGTTTCCTTTGCTCCTATAAACAAATATGAATATTTTTTGTTTACAAAAACGCATCGATTCACTACAGGAGGTCTTTATTCACCCCCCGGAGCCGTGTGAGGCATGTTTTAATATGGATGGATGTGCTTTATTTGACTACTTTTGGACTGTTGAACAAAAAAACCCGCCTACTCCCATTCTAATGCTTGGAAGAGCCAGGACAATTTTTAATATAACTCTGACTGGAATCGTCTGAAAGAAGAAAGTCATATACACCTAAGATGCCTTCAGGATGAGTAAAACATGGAATAATTTTCATTTTTGGGTGAACTAACTCTTTAAGGTGAAGCCATTAGTGGCACCAAACAAAATTGCACAAATAATAATCAAGCAGTTTTTAAAAGTTTACAGGCAGGTTTGCTATTTACTCTGCACTTCTCTTAATTTTGTATTGTATGACCAAAGTCAATTCAATTCAATTCTCTAGTAAAAGGCTTATTAGTTAAGCCCAACCTCTGACATAAGTTGACTTGTTGAATTGATCAAAAAAGCAACGTTTTGAAAGAACCACAGAGCAACATAGTTTGCAGTCTTTAGAAAAGCAGCATATGAATGGCTTGATTTTGTTGTCTTTGTAAATATAACTAGGATAGAAAAAATGTATTTTAACCAAACACCCACACACACCCAAACACAATTTCCATGTTTTATGGAGATTTTATTTATATGCATATAGCCTATTGTCTTCACTTTAATTTTACTTTAAATTTTAATAACTGTTTTTCATAACCTTGTGTTGTTTATTTGTCATTTTTGTTATAGTTTTTATAATTTTTTATTTCATAGATTGATAGTTTGTTTATTTCATTTTAGTTATTTTATTACTTCAGATCAAAAGAAAATGAGAAATGTTGCCTTGCCTAGTTATATTATATTATATTATATTATATTATATTATATTAATTTATTACCTTATTTCATCAACTATGGGCCTGTTGCTGAATACCAAATGGCTTAGTTTCAATAAAGTGTATTTTCAGACTGTGGCGAATGCTTTGAGTTTGAGACTATTAGAATTTTTATATATATATATTTCATAAACAATTAAAAATATATATTAAACTATTTATTTATTTATTTTTATTTTTTTATAAGAACACTTTCTAAAACAGTCTAAACATCAAAACACATTTATTCATTTGGAATATTGTCTGTTTGGAATGTGTGATAGTTTTGATATTTTCGACAATTCTAATATTTATGAAGTATAATAAATGTTTTATAACACCGTTGGTTGAGCAGTGTGAATGGTAGATCTGTGTGGTGAGGACTGAGTCTCCACTGCATGCGTTTGTCTCTGCCGTGACCCACTTTCCACAAAATGTCTGGAGACTCTAATGATGAATGTCCAGCATCTCTAAGCTGAATGATGTCTGAGCACATTTTAAATCACTGTTGCCCATTACAGCTCTCAGTTGAGCAGAGAAGGCAACCATTAGACCATGGAGCTAATTTTATTATTGACTCTGAGTCTTAAATTGCAGAATGTTTGATGTGTTACATGAGCTCGATGTCGGTTCAGCTTTCGAGTTCCGGTAAAATGGGAGTGTCTTTTTCCTGTTCATATTAAGCGATTCTGCGCATGAAATCACAACAACAAACCACATGAATGCACTGAAGATGGCACTGAAATTCATCAGATGAGGAAATACACTTAAAAGGCTGTGTGTAGGTTGAATAAAGCAGATTCGTGTGTGTTTTTGTCAGTTTAACTGCTTGGAGACATTAATCCTATTGGGAATACAACCCCTGAAGAGCTCATTAGGAATCAGCAGCTTTGTTCTGTCAATTTTTGTTTGACTTAGATATGGCTATTAATTTCAAATGTTAAGTGCATTGTATTTACACTACCATTCAAAAGTTTTGGGTCAGTATTTTTATTTTTTTAAATAAATTAATACTTTTATTTGTCAAGGATGGAGTAACTTGATCAAAAGTGACAGTTAAAGACATTTATAATGTTTCAGTGTAATAAAAAAATTCTAATTTCAAATAGAAACTACCACTTTCAACTGCAATAGTAGGAAATTAAGCACCAAATAAGCATATCTGAATGATCACGTGACAGTGAAGGCTGGAGTAATGGCTGCTGCAAATTCAGCCATCACAAAAATAAATGTTATTTTAAAATATGTTAATATGTGTTGGAATGTGTTGGATATCTCCATTCTGCATTAAGCCATCTATTTATTGTATTCAACACAAATGAACATCAACATTTTGAAGAACGCTGCAGGAGTCCAAACAAATTTGGTCTCCATTGACTTTCATTGTACAGTATTAACAAAGAAACATTGAAGCATTTTTTAAAATATCATCTTTTGCGTTCCTTCAGAAGAAAGAAATGCATTACAGATTTAAAACAACATTAGGGTGAGTAAAAGAAAGAAGATTTTTCATTTTGGGTGAGATAACCTTTACCGATCCATTTTAAAAATACAGCTCGTACTCTAAGGGTTCATTTATTTATGCATTGGAAATGCTCTAAGCCATTCGCTACACCAAGTCATCGATTGAAACTGATTCAGCAAATGCTTTCATGAGATTATAGGTGATACATGGGTCATATTCAATATCCCATGATTCCACTGTGGCCCACATGCCCAGATGCTGAGTGTAATCCCTGCCAAATCTTTTCACTCTCGCAGTCAGTTCTCCCCTCAAATAGAGTGATACATGCATTATAAAGATGAGATCATCTGGTTTTGTGATATGAGAGAAGCGTCTATGAGAATTTCTCTTTTTACTTTGAAATACAAGAGTTTGATTTTTGCACAACTGGACTCCACTGGCAAACAAAAGACTGTCGGCTGCTTATTTATTTGTTTTTTGGGTTTTTTTTTTCTTTTTCTTTTTTCTTGCTGTAATAGGAGGTTCTGAGGCAGCTGCAGAGCAAACTGGAGCAGGAGGCCGGGACGCTTGCCTCTTCAGGCAGAACTGATGTGCTGGACCAGCTCAAAGGTACTGGAGGAAATCTATTCACTGCTCTACATAGTCGTCATAATTCATTTAGCCATAGAATTTATCTTAACTGTATAGTTATTTCTTACTCTTTAGTTAATTATTGATGGTTTTTTTTTATAAATGAACTAGTGGTGTCAAAATTAGCGCGTTAACGCATGCGATTAATTTTTTCCGATTAACGCGTTAAAATGTTTTAACGCAATTAACGCAGGGGCGGGGCTTGGGTTGGCCACCCCATTCACAACTGCTGCCTCCGTCTCTTTTTTCTTGAAGAGGATTGTGTTTATTTAGATGCAGAACGTCTTTATGACCAAATCAAACGGGAGACGTTTCAGATGCGCTCTAACTTCACCTCCGCACCAGGCGCGAGTCAAACGAGCGCGGAAAAGATACTGTGCTCGTAGCGCGCGCTCTTCAAAAAATACACGCACAAAGGTGCCGGCGCGTGCAGTAGCCTGTATCATTTCATATCAAACAGCGAAAGAAACTACGTGCATGCAATGTCCTAAATATGCCGTCAGTTAAGGCATGACGTTACCAAAAAGGCGATTAAAGCTGCCTTTAAACTGCGTGCATGCATGCAATATGTTATATATGCGTCACATTTAAGAACATGTCTCTGAAACGGTTTTAAAAACTGTCCTGAGGCACCCCAGCACTGTCTCCCTCATCTAAAACACCCGATTCATCTCGTCCGCTCATTAGTAGAGAAAAGAGAGTTGCATGTCAGATCCGCGTCACGTTCAGCAGCAGCAGCTTTTAAAGCTATAGCAGGCAATAAGCTAATAACCAGCTGCTGTGATGCCTATAATCCAAGAACCAAAGAAAAAAAAATAGGAAATCAATAACTTTTATAGCTTTAAGGGGTTCATCTATATTTAATTTAGAATTTAATGTTTGGTAAGTATTCATTTTCTGTATATTTCTGCTGAAGGGCACAAGTAGCTAAATATGTCATTTATTATAATAGGTTCATGTGATGATTGTTTTAAGTTCACTTAAATTAGAAGTTAAGTCTAATAAATGTTAAAATGTATAGATCTAAATTATACTGTAATGCTGACTGGCTACAGTCAATGGTTAAATATTCAGGGGAAAAAAACTATTTTATAGAGACATCAGTAGTATTGATATCAGTGATGCTGGCCTTCAATCATAAAAAAAGATGCCATTAAAGAAATATTAAAAATATACTGTCTTTATGTTGTTTGTACATTGTACATTTGAAGATTGAATGTGAAATTATTGCAATATAAAAGTATATTTAAAAACTTTAATGTTAGGTGGAATTAATCACGATTAATTTTAGAAAAATGTGCGATTAATTAGTTATTTTTTTTTTATCGACTGACAGCACTAAAATGAACATGATATGATACATAAAATTTGTATGATTAACTACAATAAAAATATCACAGAATTATACAGGTATTGAATTAACCCGGATTTCTGCATAAGTTGTTCATAGAATTCGGTCAAATTTAATTAGCAGTTAAACAGTCTGTTTAAACAAATCATACAAAAAAATCTAAAGTTACATGTCTTTGTTGCACATAGTGGATTTAAAAACCAATTTTTATTGGAATTTACCAAATTCACCAAATGTGTCCTGTAATTGCAGATCAGAACTGTACAACAGTCAAGAGAAATTTTGCAAAACTGTTTCAGTTTGACACTCAACACTGTATTGAGGACATGCCACAGCATCTCAGTTAATGTGAATTTGTATTGTTGATGTACTCTTTGGGTCTTTGAGGGTGCATATATTTTTGCATCAATCAATTCACATAATTTTCTTGGCAAATGTATGTGTAACAAACATTAGAAAGACATGCTGGGATGGACACAGATAACTGGTTCTCATTCAGTTTTTAAAAATCCTGAAACTGAATAATTTTTAGCACATTCAGTACTATTAATGGTTCTTGGTTGGCTTGGCTATTGACAAATAATTCACGATTCAATTCGATTTAAGTTCACAAGCTCAGTATATCCAAATGATTCAATATAATTTGGATATACTGTATATTAGGTACAGTACATGTACATTTTGTTAAGGAAAACAATCATTCAACTAATGCTGTAAACCATACAAGGAACCCTGTCAGTTGGTACATTACTAAAATATTAAAGTTTAAGTCCAAACTATTAAATTTTATTGCTATTTATTTTTAGATATAATAATCAACATACAAACATTTTGTATACAAACATTTAAACTGCACATAAGGCATTTTTATATTATTGTTTAAATCAAATAATTTGGTTTTTGCATTCTACAGTGTACAACATTTAAACTGTGGCTGTCATAAAAACATGTTTTAATATTTAACATACATTAAATAATGAAGACATCACTGAGTGAAGGTGAAGTGAAAATAATATAATGTAAATGTAAACGTAAATGCAAGATTATGTGACATTGTTTACAGGCTGTTTTAAAGGCATCTTTCCACAGGTAAAACAGTGACTGAGTAATACTCAGTTTCTTTCAACAAACCTTCTGATGTTTATTTTGTGCTATAACTAGTAGTAAAGAGAAATAGATGATTGCTTCATGTGATCTTCATGCTGCCATTTGAACTGAGGCAGCATTTATTGTTTGAATTGTTTATTAGAAAACTGACAGAATTTGAAAGTAACAAAGCACAAAGCTTATTGCAATTACTTCAAACTACTACAAACAGGTTTGGGAAATTATGTTTACCCATCAGCAGAAAACAACATAGACTTAAAGATTAATCTTGGGATTTAAGAATTGATATTGGTTAATCAAAATGAAGAACGATCAATTAATCAGTATTGTCAACCCAGCCCTAATTCTTGAAGGCAGAAGACTATAGTAAATATGTAGACATCCTGCACTGCTGTTTTCAAAGTAGGCTGCTAGTAAATATGTAAGCACTACAGCAAAAGAAATGTTTCTTAGCTGATTGTACACATCCATTGTACACAACAAGATCAAAAATAATAAAATCTTTGACTTTTCTCATATTTCTAGAACTGCATATGGACTTGACCAACTACTACGAGCTCAAGTACCAGCCTCACAACCTGCGTGTGTTTCCAGAGATGATGGCAAGCCAGGTAGGAGAAGGCGAGGAGAGACTGAGCATTGGCAGGGCCAGGAGTCCCGCCTGTCCACCGTCCCGCCAGTCCTCATCTGCATCTGGAGAGGGCACAGCCGTACACCCTGGGCACCCTCATCAGGCCACTGCAGAAGGCCGTGTCACTACCCAGCACTTAGAGGATCTCTGTAAAGAGAGGTGAGATCATCACATCCAAACACTCTAATCATGTGTCTCGTTTTTTTAAGGGAAATGTTATTTCCCTTAGAGGGTTTGTCCGCTTTAATAACCAGTGGCCTTTAGTTTAGGTCACATCCATGAACCATAATAACTTGCTATTGCTAGTCAAAAGTAGGTTAACAGGAAATAGGCACTCTCATTTTAAAGAGCTGGACAACAGTTCAACTTTAAATTTCAAATTCATATAACTTATAAAAAGTAATTTTATTATATGCATTTCCTAACATTTTGTAATGGAAAAAAAAAACATGCAACAGAACAAAGAAAAATAAAAAGGCCCCAAACTTCTGAAGAGTAGTGTGTATATTGTATATGTCTAATCATTTGGGGGGGGGGGGGGGGGGATCTAAATGTAAAGGAATACATATGGTGATTATTCAAAATTTGTCACAAGAAAGGAGTAATAAAATGAATATAAAATGTAATACAAATTGTAGTCTATTTCAACATCCTGTGATCTGTGGCAAATTCTTAAATTCTGAATTCTGCCCAATGCTGCTGGAGTACAGTAATTTCAGGTTTCAGGAGTGTGTGTTTGTGTGTTTTAGGTCCATGTTGCTGAGTGAGATAGAGAAAGAGGAGAGAGAGCGGCGGTGGTATTACTCACAGCTGCAAGGTTTGTCTCAGAGACTGGCCGAACTGCCACGGCTTGATACGGTAAGCAGCCTAAACAACTTCCACCCCGATTACTCACTGATGGGACTGTGTGCATCTGTAGCCAAAAATGAGGTCACCTGGTTTTGCTGCTAATGACCACAGATTGTCCTAAACCTAGATTTTTTGAGTCAGGTGTCCCCTGTCTAGTTTAAAGTAACGACATTGATTCTTAAAGAGATATTTCGGCCATAAAGTAACTATTTGTAATTATTTTACTTTATTTTTTACCTTTGAACACAAAAGGAGAATAATTTTTGCACAGATCTTTTCCATACAATAAAAGCATGTTGTTTAAATGTTTTTATAGAATAGTTTGTTCAGTCTGTAATTCTCTTTCCTGTCTCTAGAGGTTTGATCATGGTAAAAAAGAATAGCATGCATGCGGTACATGATACATGTGCATTTTTCTGTGCTTCACAGTTCTCCATGCAGGTGGATTTTATTCGTCAGCAGCTGGAGTTTGAAGCTCAACAACTGCGCTCTGTGATGGAGGAACGTTTCGGCACCAGCGACGAGATGGTTCAGAGAACACAAGTAAGAACAGATTATAGATTTAATGCCACGTTTTCATCAACAAAGGTCCAGCTGTAAATCCAGCTTAAATGTCACGTGTCTGTCACAAACACGTCACACTTTTATCAACACTTGAACCACAATACTGACACTCAAACATCCAGCACAGTTTATATTGTGTTTTGGATGTTGATGTAACCAACCAGGCTTCTTAACTACCCTAACCAACAAGGCGTACATGGACAGTCAGCTAAGGTTTGATGAACCATGTTGAACTGCATTGCTAAGCTGGGCTTTTTAGCAGAGATAATAGTGGTGTATCATAAAATGGTATATGATAATGTTCTCTCAAAGTATCATTAAAATGGTCTCTACTGTATGAATAATTACTGTATATGTTTCTGCGTACAGATCCGTGTTGCTCGATTGGAGCAGCTGGATAAAGAGCTTCAGGAGGCCCAGAGCTCGCGTGGTCCTCAAGAGAAGTGTGCTCTACCAGAGACTCAGGTGACCTATACACTCCTGTCCTCTATTTGAGCCTGAATCATAAAATGCAACTGTGATGCTCAGTTGATTGTCCAAATTTATTGAACTGTTAACAACAACAACAACACCAACAAAAGATTAAAGAAGCAAATGACAATAAAGGGACCTCTTATTCATTTTGATTTTTTTTACTGTGTATATACAAAAATTCCTATGTAAGCCCGTTTCCGCCACTGAGTAAAAAAAAAAAAAAAGTTATTGCGACTTTTTATCTCACAATTCTGACTTTATAAACTCGCAATTCTGACTTTTTTTGTCACAATTGCGAGTTTATATCTCGCAATTCTCAGAATTGCAATTCTGAGAAAAAAAGTCAGAATTGCAAGAAAATAGTCAGAATTGCGAGAAAAAAAGTCAGAACTGCGAGTTTATATCTTGCAGTTCTGACTTTATTTCTCAGAATTGCAAGTTTATTTCTCAGAATTGTGACTTTTTAACTCGCAGTTGCGAGTTTATATCACGCAATTCTGAAAAAAAGTCAGAATTGAGAGAGAAAAATTTGCAATAACCTTTTTTATTTAGTGGTGGAAACAGGCTTCCATAAATTCCAGATGACTGCCCAGTGATTACAATAAAAATATAAAAATAATACATAATAATAACAAATGATAAAAGGTCTTATTTTAAAGGTTTAAATTACTGGGGAAAATATATCTCTTGAAAAGTTTAAATAAGTGAAGCAGTTTTGTTTAATATTTTAAAATCTTTTGTCTACTAAATCGAAGTTGAGTATATGAATTATAACCGACTGCAGCCATAAAATAGTGTCCAAGATTAAATTATCAGACTAGTTGGTTAAATATTAGTTTTGAGAAAGTTATATTAAATGTTTCATATTGATACTGAATATATATATATATATATATATATATATATATATATAATGTTTTATTTGATTGAGTTACACCACCTGACACTGACCTAACATTTTTTTCTATTTCATTGTTTTAATACTACTACTACTACTACTAAGAATAATACTAAGAATAGTTTGTAATGTATAATAATTTAGTAAACACAGGAAACTTTCAGAGTCACATTTGTTATTGACAGAAAAACTCTAATATGTTCTCAGCACTTTAATGATTTCATTCCGTTGAATTATTTAGTAACATCAAAATGCTACAAAATAAGTTTCTGTGCTGTTATTTATCTCTCAGTAGTGGTGTTTTCACAGCACAATTTATAGATGCTGTAAACTACTGGGGTTTGCATTGCCAGAGGCAACACAAAACCACAGAGAACATTGTTGACTGAACCAGCCTGCTGGAAAAGTCACATTAAAAACATGACATTTATGGCTCAGGTAATGGATGGAGGTTGTAAAAAAAAAAAAAAAAAAAAGGAAAAAAGGACAGAAGAAAAGGAAAAAAGGAAATTACTGTATATGTTATATAACAAAGCTAAAAGTAAATGTTCCTTTTGCATCACTAGCAGTTGCTAATTTGAATTACAAACATGATAAATTGTAATAAGCAATAAATTAGAAATGTAGTTTCCAGTACAGTGTTGCATAACTGCTCTGTTACATAAAAACTGTATATTAAATATTTATTGTAATTTAATAAAACTTGTTATTCAGTGTTTTACTAATGGAACACGATGCAGTATTTGTAGTACCATAAGATAATTCTGCACTGGCTACTCAGCTTATGAAAATCAGAAGCGTTATTCTTCTAGGATTTTCTTTGCACAGCTTAACATCCACCCAATTTCACCTGCCGCTGTCTCACAGCACACACTGGCACTCAGCGTTGCTATGCAGAAAACAGGGTATGCCCTCCGCAAGCTGCCTCCTACTGGCTGCTCAGTGACTGGGATGCCTGGCAAGTGTGAAGTTGTAATTTTTAGGGATGGGCGATACCGCTTATTTTATTTTCGATCCGATACCGATATTTTCAAGCCCAGTATCGTCGATATCGATACCGATACCTGGAAACTAAAATGATCTTTTAAATTATTAAAAGAATATAATCAGTAATTATACTCATTTAATATTAGATTTTAAAGCCATGTTTTCTTTTTTAAACATTTCACAGGCCTTTTTTTGTTTACACTGTCAGAAATGAAATATACTAAAATTGTATTTTAGCCCTTTACTGGGGCAGTAACCTCAAAGGTGCACCTATACCCCTAAAAGGGAGCATATTAGTACCATACAAGTACGCATGCTTTAAGGGTATAGATAAGTTACAAAGGTGCACCTTTGAGGGTACCTCATGAAAAATAAACATGGTGTTACATACAGTAAGTACTAAAATGTATTATTATTATTATTACCATGGTAAATTTGTGGTTACTACAATTTTACTACAAATACTGTGGTAAACTGTGGTTACTGTAATAAAACCATGGTTATTTTTTTTAAAAGGCTGCCAGAATGCTGTACTCCTAAAGGTGAAACTTTAGCATATTTTTTTTCTCTGACAGATTTATTAACAGCAATTACAGAACATAACAGAATCCATTTGAACTTTTAACAACAGTTTAAATTTACTTACACTAACTAGCCTATTTAAAATAAATATTACATGTACACAAAAGTTTGGGGTTAGTAAGATTTTGTAATATTTTTTAAATAAGTCTCATGCTCACCAAGGCTGCACTTATTTGAACAAAAATACAGTAAAAACAGCAATATTGTGAAATATAACCATTAAAATAACTATTTTCTATTTTAATGTAGGCCTATTTTAAAAAATGCAATTTTAAATGCATCTGTGATCAAAGCTGAATTTTCAGCATAATTATTCCAGTCTTCAGTGTCACATAATCCTTCAGAAATGAATCTAATATCATTTGCTGCTCAGGAAACATTTCTGATTATTATTGCTGCTTCATATTTGTGTAGAAATCGTGATGCATTTTTCAGAATTAATTTTATATATAGTAATAATGTTATGTAATGTAATAAATGTGGCAATGGTTTCTTAGGATCTACTTATGCTTCTGATGCTTTTGGGAAACGCAGCTCTATTTGAACAAACACTTTGACTGAGCCATGAGTCACCAGCGAACGCTGTCTGTGATTGATTGGTTCTGTCTTTCAGCATTTGCGTGTGTTCCAATGAGCAGGAGAAATAGCTCTATCCAACACAATCACTCGCTAATATAGTCTATTTTTCCATTTAGAAGCTTATTTTATGCACCGAGTTTCTTAATAAATAAAATTAGTGGTTAAAAAAATGCACTTTAGAATCGATATTTTTATGTGAGGATCGATCCTTTCGATACAACATCAGTATCGAAAGTATCGATACTTTAGGATCGATCCGCCCATCCCTAGTAATTTTAAAGCATAGTTTTCTGAGACTAAGGGATTCCCACCGCAGCTGAGTGACCATGAGGCCTACTGTTTAATAAGGCTGAGAATATAAAATGATAAAGTCAGGATATGATTAAACCTGCAGTACAAGGTTGCCATTTAAATTGTATGCAGCGAGTAAAGCTTTAGATTTGTCACTATTTTGGGATTTTCACTGGACTCTTCAACTCATTTTGGAATTATAGTAGTCATCAAAACTATGAAATTAAGTGGAAGTATTCAGTAACCAAAATAGTTTAGCAAATCAAACTTATATGCTAACAACAATATTAATAATAATGTTTTATGTTCTTTAAAGTGGGCACTCATTGTCTAGATTACACCTCTGGACTTTCTCTCAACCAACTTCATGAGGTGGATCCTAGGATACTTTTTAAATTGGATAGTGCTTATTGAGCAAGACTCTAGAATATCATTCTAGACATGTCTGTGTCCTTTCTTGTAATCTGGTTGGCTAGAGATCGTATTGTAGCTGGTGCCAAACGTTGCCATAGTGATGGGTTTGAGCATGAAAGAACGAATCAGGTCTTTGGCACTGGTGCTGATTCACTCTCCATATGCAAATGTTGTGCACATGCTCAAACAGTTTTTAAACAGATAAAAATAGTCTGGCTTCAAAGGGTATTTGGGCAGTAAGTCAGAATTAAAATATATGAATGTCATAGCACTGGGTACAAAATATTAGAACATGCTGCATATGGAAACAATGAAGATGACGATTTTTTTTCAGTTGGTTTTAACTGGTGTTAAGTTATTAAGTTTCACTTAAGCTCTGTAGCAGAATAGCCACAGGTGTAATTCATCACAGGTACTATGGACACTTCATGTTTGACAGCCATTTTTTCTTTATTTTGAAGAATATATACCCTCTCAATATGTGTGTATCAGTCTTAATACAGCACAGATTTTCAGTACTTTGTTGATGCTGCTTTAATAAATATTAATGTGTTAAGTAAGACATACAAACCAAATTTCCAAGTATCTTCTGTACTAAATAGGAACAAATAACAAACCATATCCTCTGTCCACAGAGCACCGAGTGCCTCTCAAAAGCATCTGTGTCTGACATGGATACCGGAAATGCTGGTACTTTGGAGGCCCCTGGAGAAGCAGGGAGCAAAGTAAGACCATTGTGTTTTTTTAGTTTGTCAGTATTCCTAAATGTAATCTGGTTACATACAATATTTCGAGATTTAAAAAAATCACAGAAGAATCATTAGGAAGCTTACAGATCAGGTTAGAATTTAAAGGGCAATATTAGCCTTTCTGTAAACACAGCAGTCTATCTATTTGTACTTCATACTATATTTTAACAAATGCATTAAAATAAATGTGAACATTCATGGTTGCCTGTACAGCACTGTGTGTTAGTCTTGTGATGGACTGACCATCTGTCCAGGATATTTCCTTCTTTTGGCCCGAGATGCTGAAATAGGCTCCAGCATCTCTGCAACCCTACATAAAAAAAGCAGTTTGGAGAACAAAGGGATGGTTTCCTTTAAAATCAACATCAGATTTAAAAAAAATAGCTGTAAATAATCCACAAAATATCATAACTATCTAGTACCTATGCTAAATTAATTTACTACATTTTAACAAGACATTGGATGTTTAGCCAATGCCATTTATTTCTGACCTTATATTCAGCATTCATATAGTTTTAGTTTGAATATACTTTAATCAAAACAATAGTGCAATAATGAACTCTAAGACAGCATATGTCAGCTATAGTTAAATTGCGTTTGGGTTGCAGGTGGAGATGGTGTTTTGGCTGTTGTCCATGCTGGCCTCTAGAGATCGAGAGGAGATGTCCCGTACCCTTCTGGCAATGTCAAGCTCGCAGGAAAGCTGCATTGCTATGCGCAAGTCTGGTTGTGTCCCACTGCTTGTGCAAATACTACATGAGGGTGGCACTGGGGAGGCAGCTGGGACAGGAGGCTATAGTCGAGAAGCCCGTTCCAGAGCCAGTGCTGCCTTGCACAACATTGTGTACTCACAGCCAGATGAGGGCCAAGCACGTCGCGAGATGAGAGTTCTTCATGTGCTAGAGCAGATCCGCTCACACTGCGAGAATGGCTGGGACTGGATTGAGAACCATTTAAGTACCCCCTCTCCTGGTGGTGGCAAAACCACAGGTGAGCCCTGGTTAAGTTATAGTCAATGTGTTATATCATGTAAGAGTTATCATTCATTTGTTATGAATAATATTATTCTTTGGTTTGTGTATATCAAGTTCCAAACAAAAAGACAAAGCTTATACATATAAGTACAGTAGCCTACTTTAACTACAGTATAAGTATCAGATTACTTTTTTTATAAGTACTTACTTTAAGCATCAGATTAGAGTGGTTCAGTATGGTGATTTTGTTTAGTTTTTATATATTAATTAAAACATATTTTGTTGAGTTTCTGAAAAAATGTCATCATACATGCTGTTAGCGCAATATAAAAATATTCATACAAGTATACATTTACTTTGACATCCACAGAAATCTCTGAGCCAGTGGATCCCCAAATGTGCCAGGCCTTGTGTGCAATAATGAAGTTATCTTTTGAGGAAGAGTACCGTAGGGCGATGAATGAACTAGGTGTGTGAATACATTTTCTCTAAATAGACCAAAGAGCAATAGAGTGTATGCTAGTTGTAAATAAGTTGTAAATACATTGAGGTGAAAACACAATGAAAAAGCTTATTTGTGCATCTTTTAGGGGGACTGCAAGCCATTGCAGAGCTAATACAGCTGGACCAAGAACTGTATGGCATGCAAAATGAGCCAATCAATATGGCCCTCCGGCGTTACGCAGGAATGGCACTCACTAATCTTACATATGGAGATGTTGTAAATAAGGTAAATTTTGAAATTATTGCAAACAAGTGTGAAATCGTGTAAAAATTAAAGATATTGCTATTTGTACAGTCATCTCATCTCATTCCTTTACAATAATGTAATCAGTGTCCAAACTCGCCATAAATGTTTTTACTGAAATATATATAAAATGAAATATTGTCAGATAATTAAACAAAAAACAAATTTTATCTTTGGTAACAGTTAATTTTGCACTCTACATATGATATTAATTGTTAAATATAGCTGCAAGCAGCAATGACGGGGCCAAGCACATCAGCGGCAAAATGAGGAGCTAAGCATCGCATGGAGCATTAGACCAACTTCAGCAATGAGTAATTGAAGCCATTTTAAGATTATTGTAGTCCAAATGGCTGAAAAATCATTTAAAACTACTAGTAATAAGATTGAATGTCTTTTCACTTTTGACCAACAAGTGGCATTGTTATCAAATCGAAGTAATGTGTTCTGTGTGAGGTGACAATGGTACACACAAAGTTTGGTGTCAATATCCCAAAGCATTGCAGAGATACAGCCTCAAGTGTCATTTTGGCATCATGCCTCAAATTCGTTGCTGTGGTATGCGAAAACCGTTTTGTCTATCAACACAAAATCCATAACTTTTTGTCAGCATGGTCTGAAGATGATATGATTCGATTTTGGTTAAAATCGGAGAAACGGTTGAGGAGGAGTTCGAAAAAGTAGGTTTTCAACATAAATCAAAATGGCGGACAGGAAGTTCGGCTTTCTATGACATAATTGGTATGTATGTTGTCGGCATGAACCAAGGAATAATTTGAGACCAGTTTCATTACAATAGGCTAATGCTATCAACAGTTATTAGAATTTTTTGAAATGTAGTTATTAATAATTAATGATTGGTTTATTACTCTTGACCAATAGGTGGCGCTGTCACCAAACTGATGTGGCGTGGTCAATGTGAGGTGACAATGGTACACACAAAGTTTGGTGTCAATATCCCAAAGCATTGCAGAGATACAGCCTCAGATGCTGTTTGGCATATTTCCAGTAAATTCGTTGATGCGCTAAACGAAAACCGTTTCGTATATCGACACGAAATCTATAACTTTTTTTGCCAGCATGGTCTGAGGATGATCCGAGTCAAATTTGGTGAAAATCGGACTAACGATCTAGGAGGAGTTCGAAAAAGTAGGTTTTCAACGTGAATCAAAATGGCGGACAGAAAGTTCAACAAATTATGGCAAAATTGGTATCGATGTTCTCGGCATGAACCAAGGAATCTAACAATACCAGTCTGATTACAATAGGCTAATGTATGCAAAAGTTATAATAAAATTTCTAAAAATGCTAATAACTTTTGACCACAAGGTGGCGCTGTCCCCAAACTTTTTGAGTACCATCAGGGCATGGTGCCGAAGATGCATACTGAGTTTTGTAATGATACGTTAATGCATTCGTAAAATATAGCATTTTATGACAAAATTCAAAATCGCCGATGCCCAAAATCACTGATATGGGAAAATTGGATACGGTTCAACTCGGCATGACCCACCGAATCTAAAGAGACCAGTTTTGTGATTTTTTTTCCCAAACCATTCGCAAGTTATAAGCAAAAATATGCATTTTTCATATCTCCTGACCCCTAGGGGGCACAGCACCGAAACACTGCAGGTAGCCTCAGGTCATGCTTGTTATAACACACCGTTGCGGAGATATGACCTCAGATCCATTTTTGAGTGCTTTTCATACAATTAATTTGCGTGTCATTCGAGAACGGTTTGAGTAATCAACTTGAATTCCATAACTTTTTGCCAGCATGGTCTGAAGATGATCTGGTTCAATTTTGGTGAAAACTGGTGCGACGGCCTAGGACGAGTTCGAAAAAGTAGGTTTTTCGAACAATTGAAAATAGCGAAAAAACTAAACCTTACGATTTTTGAATTTTGGATTTCATTCGACTCAGCATGAGCCAAGGATTCAGAAGAAAAAAAGAATTTTCCTTTTCTGGCTTACGGTTCAAAAGTTATTAGCATAAGTGCAACTTTGGACAATTGGTGGCGCTAGAGAGTTTGAGTTAGAGACTCCCAATTTGCTATGGTTAATGTTGAGACTGTCCTCTATTAGTGTGCCAAATTTCACAACTTTCCCGCAAGCAGTTCTATGGGCTGCCATAGACTTCGGGGTGGAAGAAGAAGAAGAAGAAGAAGAATAAGAAGAAGAAGAAAAAGAACACTAACGATTACAATAGGTGCCTAAGCACCTACGGTGCTTGGCCCCTAATAATGCATATATACAGTACCAGGCAAATGTACAACTTACAAATGCAATATTTTGCCTTCTTGTGATGCTGACAAAATGCTCTTTATTAACTTTATCAGGCTACACTTTGCTCAAAGAAAAACTGTCTTCAAGCCATTGTTGCACAGCTTGCATCTGATAGCGAGGAATTACAGCAGGTACATAACCTACTTTTCCATACAGCAAACCATCACTCCTTTATTAACTTCTAGGATGAGAAATATTATGCAACAGCTCATTTTAATAGTATTTTTTTATTTGCTTCTGTCATTTGTAATTATTTGGCCCACAACAGCTCTGTGATTTGTCATTGCTTTTAGGTAGTGTCAAGTATACTGAGAAACTTGTCATGGCGTGCTGATATCAACAGCAAGAGGGCTTTGAGAGATGTCGGCAGTGTGTCAGCACTTATGACTTGTGCACTGCAGGCTACAAAGGTACAATCAATAATTCCTATGACATCCATTTCTTACATTCAGTGAAACTGAACATGAGTGATTTACCCATTACATTGGTGACATTTGTGCTCCAATACCATTCAGAAAGTGATGAGTAATTTTACATGGTCTGGTCTTCCCCACAGGAATCCACTTTAAAGAGTGTGCTCAGTGCACTGTGGAATCTGTCAGCACACAGCACTGAGAATAAGGTGGCAATTTGCTCTGTTGATGGTGCTCTCGGCTTTTTGGTTAGCACTTTGACTTATCGATGCCAAACCAACTCACTGGCCATTATTGAGAGTGGTGGAGGTATCCTGCGTAATGTGTCCAGCCTTATTGCTACCCGAGATGATTACAGGTATCATGTTTATTCACATTCACAAATTAAGCAGAGATCAAAGTTTCCATGACATCACTTAAATTCTTCCTGTTTTCCTAATTCAGGCAAATCCTCAGGGATCATAACTGCCTTCAGACTCTGCTGCAGCACTTGCGATCTCACAGTTTGACTATTGTGAGTAATGCATGTGGAACCCTCTGGAACCTATCTGCAAGAAGTCCAAAGGACCAGGAATTGCTGTGGGATCTGGGAGCTGTAAGCATGCTTCGCAATCTCATCCATTCAAAGCACAAAATGATAGCCATGGGAAGTGCTGCAGCTCTGCGAAACCTCCTCACAAATCGTCCACTTAAATATAAAGATACTGCTGTTATATCCCCAGGATCCTGCATGCCATCCCTCTACATGAGGAAGCAGAAAGCATTAGAGGCCGAGTTAGATGCGAAGCATCTGGCAGAAACATTTGATTCAATTGAGAAGCAAAGTTTCAAGCATCAAAGTATAAACAAACCTTTGAGGCACATTGAGAGCCTAGCAAAAGACTATGCCTCAGATTCTGGTTGTTTTGATGATGATGAGGCACCTAATGTATCAACCAGCTTGGATACTGGAACCTTCTCCATGCTCTCCATGTTCTTGAACAATTCTAACTTCCTTAATACCCAGCCCCGTAAGCGAGAGGGGGAGCCTGAACAAGATGTTGAAACTTTTCAAACTGAAAATAAAAGGTCACAACCCCCTGATGATGAAGTGACTGTGGCAGCTGAGAAATTAGCCAAGAAGATTACTAACACTGTAGCTAAAATTGACAAACTGGTGGAAGACATCACCATGCATACATCCTCAGAGGACAGCTTCAGCCTCAGCTCGGAAGATCATTTTGTGGATTGGAATTATGGACCAGATGAGCTTCACGAGGCACGAGCCATTTCCTGTTCCCCTTGTCATCTTTCTGACACCAGACTTTAAAGAAAGGTTTAACCTACCTCCAGATTTGGACACAATGATCTATTTCACTGTGGAAAAACCAATTGAGAATTTCTCATGTGCCTCTAGTCTGAGTGCCCTCCCTCTGCATGAACACTATGTCCAGAAAGATGTGGAGCTCAAACTTACTCCTTTGCTAAACCAGCAAGACAATGATCCAGAGGATTCTGAAAAGGAAGAGGACATGGATGACCAAGACCAGTATAGTGAAGGCAACTCAGACGATGACATCGAAATTCTGAAAGAGTGCATTAATTCTGCCATGCCTTCTAGGTTTAAGAAGGTAAGGCCAACTGTGATGCCCAACCTCTCAAACCAAGTTCTCAACATGCAGAGTCGAAAATCTGCAAATCTGCAATTACCAGTGTATATGGTGCTGCAGAACAAAAACAATCAAATGTGTACTGGACAAAAGCTTGGAATGTCTTCAAAAGAAATCTATCAGGATGATTCCTCTTACACTGACTCTGCTGAAGGTACGCCCATCAATTTCTCAAGCACCACTTCCTTGAGCGATGAAACTCTTCAGTATCCACTCAGAACTAAAGGAATAAAAGACTGGCGAAGAAACAAAGAGACACAAGAGCTTATTGACATTGAGGCAAAGAGAATTGAAGACCTACGCTTGTTCTCCCGCTTCCACAAACCAACTAAAATGACATGTCAATCTCACATAGTCACAAACCAATTGAAAAAGACAATCAGACATATGGTACCCACTCAGAGATTACTTATACAGAGTAAAGAGATGGCAGCAAAAATGACCCAGCAAAGGATTCAAAGCCAGTCTCCAGTTCGACAAATTCAAAAGCAAGGACAGAATCTGTCAAAAAGTATGCCACAGTTAGATATTCCTATAAGAAAACAAAACACAGAGGTGTACCAAAATCAGAAAACCTGCTCTCTGAGTCATGCACAGGAAAACACTTTAGCCTTTCAGTCTAGACATTACCCAACAACTACGGAAGTGGCCATCTGCCATAAAATGGACAGACAGGATGGACTGATGAATAGGACGGGACAGAAATCAAGCAAGACTAATGTAATACGCAATGCTAATATACAAGATCAAGTCAACAGTTACCAGTCCCGCCAAAAGGGTTTTCACAGAATCAAGCAAAATCTAATTTTAGAAGAAGCACCTCCATCTTACTCTTTGAGTTCCTCCCTTAGCTCTTTGAGTGATGCAGAATTTGAGGAACATCATGAAAAACCTCAGCATACGTGGATAAGGAATAAACATAATATTACATCCAAACCCCAGTGCCCTCCAAAATCACAGCAAGAATGTAACCAGTTTGAAGAGAACAGCTCACCAAGCTCAGTCAGTATGGATTCAGAAGATGACCTTTTGATAAAATGCATAACATCTGCAATGCCTCAACACAAGAAAAAGCAGGCTGCCCGAAAAAAGAAGGCTGAGAAAAAGCACAAACAGAAAGCTACTCTTCAGAAAGCAACAGAGTGGAGCCCTGAAAATGACCTAGATTCCGATGAAATGGCATCAGACAAAGACTCTGATCTCAACAGTGTTGAATGGAGAGCAATACAAGAAGGAGCTAATACAATCATTACCAAGCTACAAGCTTCAAAGTCCCAGGAACCCTCATCAGAGTCTGAATCAGTTCTGTCATTTATGTCTGGATCAAGCTTTACTCCTAAAGAGAAGAAGGTATACAAAGATGACAAAAAGGCTAATAAACCACTTGATTTTGCCCCTCGTAAACCTGTTCCAAACTTGCCTATGGTCTTCAGGGGTAGAACGGTGATATACACACCCAAGAAGGAGACAACTCTCTCTCAAAGACCACCACCTAAAAAAGTGACACAGAAAGCGGATGCCCCTAAAAACCCAGATCTAGCTCAACACAGGTCAAGAAGCCTCCACAGACTGGGCCACCCCATGGACTCCATTCAGTTGTCATTGCCCAAAAGAAGCTCAACACCACCTGCCAGGATACCAAAGAGCTCATCTTCAGGATCATCTCAAAGTTCAACACCTTCCAGGCATCCTCAGAAAAAAGTAACCTCCCCAACCCAAACCATTAAACAAGGTCCAGAGAAGGTGGCATCAGCACCATGCAGTCCACCGGACAAAAGAGGAAGCACTTCAAACACCAATCAGAACTCGAAGTCTCCCATAGACAGGAAAACACAGAAATCCCCCGTCAGAATACCATTCATGCAGAATCCATTAAGGCAAGCAAGAAACATTTCACCTTTAGTAACCAACCAGCCCACTAGCATCAGCAGACAAAATACGCAGATGTCAGGGAAAAGAATCCTACCAGCAAATCGACTGGATTTGGTTCGCATGACATCTACTCATTCAAGTAGTAGTGAATCAGATCGTAATGGCTTTCTCAGACAACTGACATTCATCAAAGAGTCGTCAAAACTCTCAAGGCGTGATGCTTCTTCACGTTCTGTCCCAACATCACAGCATGCCTCACCCCGAAGAGCAGTTCCAGGGGCCCCAGCAGTTTTCTTATGTTCTTCTCGTTGTCAAGAGTTGAAGGAAGCAGTTCAAGGTCCAAGAAGAATGCCTGTGACTCAAGGACAAAGACAAGTGCAGGAACAGGGGGTACTCAGACAGGGCATGGCTCCATCAAGAGCCACCTCCATTGATAGGGACATCACTACGAAACGCCCAGCTAGACGTACAAGCTCGGAAAGTCCTTGCAGGGCCTCACAGAGAAATACACCTGGCCCAAAGCCAAGAGAAAAGAGGGAGGATACCTTCAAAAGATATTCCTCCTCACCAAGCATAAATGTCTTGAGTCGTGTCACCAGCCGCTCCTCTCTTCGCTCGTCATCCTCTGACTCAAGCGGACGAGCTAAAAGTGAAAGGAACACAAATCAGAGGCAACAGAGAGCTGGATCACGTAAGTCTGACAAAGTGACCTGGCGAAGGATTCGCGATGAGGACATTCCCCAGATATTAAAGAGCACCCTTCCACCCACTGCACTGCCCCTGTTGCCTTCACCTGAGGGCACCAAACAGATGCCACCATCGCTACCAGGAAAAATGCCAACTATTACTCTAGCATCACGGAAAACAAGTGATGCAACTGTTCAAACTGAGGACTACTCAGCCAACAAAACAAATTCAAGCACCTCTCCCACGATTGAAAAAGCTCTTGGCATTACAGAGGAGGCCACAAAGATGGCCATCCCCAGGAAAATAAGCATGGCCTTTGGGAATATCCTCCAAGATGGGGATTCGGATGGATCTCTAAAAACCTACAGCACAGCATCAACCTCCACCTTTCAGTCAGTGGAAAGTACCCACAGTGGTGGTGTTGGCCATTTCCGACAGAGCTCACCCAGTAAAGCTGTCAGAGTTACTCCTTTCAACTACATCCCCAGCCCCATGGTCTGCTGCTCTCCACAGACACATGGTCAAGCACAGACAATGCCAGAGAAGACAGGGGAAAAACATGAAGCATAAACTCTGTAATCTGTCCACAGTTCCAAGGCTGACAAAGTACTATGCTTCTGATGCTGTAAAAAACTCAGGTGGTAATGAATATGGTTCTCTTTACCTTGGATATTTAATGAGTCTTGTGCTTGCCAGTGCATCAGAAGTTTTACCTATTTGAAAAAAATTACAATCTGGATGTGAACAATTACCCATGTAGTATAGACTCTCACTGGATTCACAACATGAACCAAACCCCACCACAAATGAGGGTATACCCATTTTTTTTTATACTTTTGTACAGTGATATTAATCATTGCTTGTGCTACTTGGACAATTAATCACACATGACAAAGACTGTCTCAGAAGTGTGTTATCCACAGATAAAAATTACGGCCTACATTTAGAACAATATGCAAACTATTCTTCGAACAACAGTGACAGATACTTTAAAAGACCATGTGCCACCTGCAAACCGGAAAAGACTGTTGTACTCTCACGTGAGAACCATGTATGCACATGCCTTTATGCCACACAGACAGGTTAAACAGCCTATTGCCTTCTCTTATTATTACTGCAGGAAAATATAGCTACAATAGGTAAAGTCTGCACAAAATGTCTATGTAATCGTCATGGATATTTAGTGGTAATGTTGTAAATACTGATATACAACTGTAGTCTAATGCTTCCCAGAAGGCAAAATGTAATCCTGCCATTGCTACAAATAGCATGCTAAATACTCACTTATCCACTGTAAACACGTGATGTTGACTTTGCAGTTTCTTTTTTCATTGAAAATGACAGACTGTAAGTACAACCATGAATCTCTACCCACACATTTGCATTTTTGAATATAAGATTGTTGTTATTGTTGAGTGTTCAGCAAATGTATGTAATACAATTAAGTGGCTGTACATACTCTTGCTTACTGAATGCTTTCATAATGTCATTTTGTGTAGAGTCACGTTATGCTTTAAGTATTTAAAAGCAAGCTAATGAGTAGCAACTCTGTGGATTGAGATAAATACTTGCCATTTACAGTAAGTTGGGCTGAATTCTAACAGACTGCTGTAGAATGTTTAAAATGGCTTCCATTTCAACCAAAGCCTATTGCCAAAATTGCAGTTACACAAGCAAATATTGTAGACATATGATCAGTGTAGGTTTCACTATGGCCAATTAGCCAGCACAAAAAGTGTTTGTCTTATTCGGTGAGGTGCAGTATTTACATGGGCTTAGTTTTAACTGTAATATAGCAGCTCAATTTGTCTCTTTTAGTCAGAAAACATGCATTCTCTCTTAAAAGTAGTCATTGATCCCACATCATTGATCCCACAAATTCTGAGAATGATACAGAGAACTACAGTGTATTTCAGATGTGTTGTGAGTGCCGATACCAACTGGTGTTCCCACATTAAAGACTTTCTCTGAATATATTGAAATTGACCCATAACAGAGCTCAGTGTAATGTTGTAATGACCCCTAACAGTGGTGGTCAGGATAAAGCAATATGATGCAATGCTAAATTCAAATTGACATATTTGCGAGGTCTTGTCAAAGCATGAATTGGGTTCAGAATGTTGTTTGAAAGAATGTGGTGTTGGCCAAGGGTTACGGGGTCCTCAAATAAACATTCTCATAAATCCTGTCCTTACTTTATCTGAGTGGAAGTAATTTATTTAATGGTAGATGCCTTTTGACTATCTTCAGGGTTGCCAGGTCTGCGTAACAACACTAGCCCAACGGCCAATCAAAAACAGCCCAAAATTAGTCCAATGACCCTATCCCAACTAACAAAACTTAAAATATTCCACTCATGTACCTGTAATACATATTTTACAGTCAGTGTTATGTGCCATAAACAATTTCAATATGAAAACCACTATATACTAGTAATCATAAACACAATCTGTTTTCATAGAGGAGCACAAGAACCTAAAGTTTCTCAGTGCTGCTCCCTCACAAAACTTAACATCTAGCACAGTTTCATAATTGAAACTGCTAATTAAAACTATTTAAAAGTCCATTTCCTGCAGACTTGGCAACCTTGACAGCAATGGTTCACAAAGTTTTTTTTTTTTAATGTGGCAAACCATTTTATCATTATGAGGCAGACCACCTATCACCCGAAATCTGAGGGAAACCACCGACTACCACAAGTCTAGTTTCAAGTAGTGTTTAAATTATCATTAAGTAATATCATATATCATAAAATAGCCTTGCTTTTATTAAACCATCATTTTGCCAAAGTGCTCTTTTGTTCTTACTTTGTTTGTTTGTTTGTTTGTTATTAGACTGCTGCCTTTAATTCGTAAACCTAAATAAGAAGATTTATGTTCAGTAACTAAAAAGTTGAAAGTTCCTTGCTATGTTAAGTGAGACAACAGAAACAGTCAAATTTAACACAATCTGTTAATTCACTGAGTTTATTAATCAGACTAGGTGCTACTGCTTTGAGTTTTTTTTTTTTTTTACTGGCCAATTATGGACCACAGCTTGAGAACCAATGCACGAAAGCCACAGAAATCACAAGCTGTGAGATCTTTTTTGTATGGATAATTAGTCCCTTAGCAGGCTATTAATCTCCACTTTAACACATATTAAAATGTCACTGTGATGAATATATATATGCATATAAATTTAGGGTGACCATACGTGCCATTTTTCCCGGATGTGTCCTGGCCAGGATTTCTATATTGCCTAAAACATCTAGGTTTTGGCTTTGTTTGCGACCAATCGGTGTATGACATCAAAGTACCATACAGACGGTTCCTTATGCTTTCAAAATGCTCTCGAGGTACTTTGATGTCAAACACCGATCGGTCTGAGCCACGGTGCTTTAAGTCGAACACACCTAATGTGTACGTGTATTTGCATCGCTTTGACCGTAGATCCCACCTTCTCACACACCATGATTGGTCCATTATGTACAACGCCTGCATGTTATTGGTCAAACTTCTTTTCCATCATTACCTTCAGCAAGTATGAATACAGGAAAACAAAGCCAAAACAAATCCTGGCAAGGACATGTCCAGGAAAAATGGCACATATGGTCACCCTAATATAACATATACAGTCTACCCTGAACAATTCCAGTCATCAATAAACTCAAGAAAGCTTGGATTGTGAAAATTAGATGTAAATTACATTAATGAAAATGCATTAAGACTGCACAACTTGTTAAATGGACTGTGCTTATACAGTACTGAACACACACCACACATTAACATTGACCGAGTAGATTTAATAAAAAACAAATCAGCCAGAAATATCACAAACATAAATTGAAAATGACAAAAGTGTCCAAGTGGCACATTATTATGATGACACTGAACCTAAATGCTAACAGCGGCTTAGCAAGAGGAAAGACTCTTCCGTGGAAATTAAGTGCCATGCTCAATCATCAGCTACTGAATGAGCAAATCTCAAGTTCAAAAGCTACAGGCGAGTTTTCACAGTGCGCTCCTCTTCACCTCCATCATGCTGTGCTCCAAAGACTCCCCAGCCGCACGCAGCTCGTCTCTCCGCCGTGCGAGATTGCCACGTTCCTCTTGCAATCGCTCATGTAGCTCTATGTAGCGTCTGCTCTGCAGGTATCTCACCTCCACTTCGCTGCCACTGGAACTGGCTTTCAGATCTGAAAAGTCAAGGCCAAATATTACAATATGCATGCAGCAAAAGCTGCAGCCACACTAGCTAACATCCATGTCCAACACTGCGAGCAGTAGCAAAGAAGTTGGCCTACAAGATTCAATAATACATGTAATCACTAATTACTCCACTGTTATTAAAAAATAAATTTAAAAAAATGGTAAAATTGCCATTTGAAACAAGTAACAACAACTTCAGGATTCTAATATCATTCTGTCTGTATGGGACAAACATGACCAGGTGAACAAACACAACACACAAAAGAACAGAACTTCAAGTTACCAATGAAATGATGAATTGGATTAACATTACCAGGTGAACAAACAACACTAGAAAAAAGGTTCTCTATACATATGCTCCTCGTTATATATTAGAGACTGACATTACTTAAAGTAATGATAACTTGCAGTTCTGTAATGGCTGGAATACACTGCACCACAGTCTAGTTCCTGATCTCAAGAGAAATAACTATTTTATGAGATGCCCATTTCATATGAATTTTTATGATGTGATTTGTTTGAAAACAAGTAAGCATAAAGCATCACGTGTAACCTTGTCCATCAGTGGGGAGTAAGCAGACTGTACAAAATGTATGAATGGAATCATGCAAAAAATTAGCCACAAATTCATCAAAAACATTGAAATAAACATGAATTTCAATAGTCTCTGTGAGACTAAGTTAGTTCGTAAGTCACAATTACCATTGACAATACCCATTGTTGTGTTCGGACAGACTTGAACGGATGGTAGTGTGTGACCCTCAATCATTTAGGGAAAGGGAAAGGGAAGTGGTGTGTGACCAAGTATCGTGACCCATACTTGGAATTTGTCCTCTGCATTTAACCCATCCAAGTGCACACACACAGTAGTGAACATACAAACGGAGCAGAGGGCAGCCAATGCTTCAGCGCCCGGGGAGCAGTTGGGGGTTTGGTGCCTTGCTCAAGGGTCTCACCTCAGTCATGGTATTGAGGGCGGAGAGAGTGCTGGTTATTCACTCCCCCACCAACAATCCCTGCCGGACCCGAGCCTCGAACCCACGACCTTTGGGTTACAGTTTGTTTAACACTGTAAACCTGCTTTGGCACAAACTGTATTGTATAAAGAGCTTTATAATGAAAGATTAGTTGAATGAATGAATGAATGAATGAATGAATAATACATACATACAAACAAATAAAAATAAAAATTTAAATTATATGTGACTCTGGACCACAAAACCAGTCTTAAGTCGCTGGGGTATATTTGTAGCAATAGCCAAAAATACATTGTATGGGTCAAAATTATCTATTTTTCTTTTATGCCAAAAATCATTAGGATATTAAGTAAAGATCATGTTCCACGAAGATATTTTGTAAATTTCCTACTGTAAATATATCAAAACTTCATTTTTGATTAGTAATATGCATTGCTAAGAACTTAATTTGGACAACTTTAAAGGCGATTTTCTCAATATTTTGAGTTTTTTTGCACTCTCAGATTCCAGATTTTCAAATAGTTGTATCTCGGCCAAATATTGTCCAATAATAACAAACACATCAATGGAAAGCTTAATTATTCAGCTTTCAGATGATGTATAAATCGCAATTTCCAAAAATTTACCCTTATGACTGGTTTTGAGGTCCAGGGTCACATATTATCCTGCACTTGTTAAACTTATATCTGAAAATATTTTTCAATCTAATACATCCACATTGTTGTTAAGGGAGGCATCTTTCCCCATTTTACCCCATGTGAGCTAATCGTATACTAGCAAAGTATTATACTGGTTTCTTATGTCAGTTGTTGATCTACATTCGCGACATTACTTTTGTATGTGAATTGTCTTAAAATGAATAGCAATAACTTATTTTTCAGATATACTGATTTCCCTGTATTGCTGTATTTGTGGTTAATAGAGCGGGTGTTTTAAGTCAAAGCGCTGATTTCCTCGTCTGTCCGGTAACGGTACCTTCAGCAGAATCGTGTGAAGCGGTGAACACCGGGTCGCTGGGACAGGCTCGGTTCACGTCCTCCAGGATCTGCTCCACGGTCGGCGGATCCGGTCTGGACGGCAGCACCATCCGCTTCTTGCTTTTGGAGCCAAAATTCATCCTGACTGGAGACGCACCAGCTCCGATTTTAAATAACAAGGATGTGGCATTTATAAAGCATTAGTGTTCATGTTGATAGGCATACTATACACTAACTAGCTAAAGACAACATATTTCACATGGAAACTGTTTACTATGAGTCACAGAGCTGACGCGTCAGAGGACGACTCTTCGAGCTTTGTGATGACTGGCGCCATCTTTCGACTCGGAGTAAAACAGCAAACATTTGTAACTGCAGAAAAAGACGACTGTTACAAGAACACAAGCTGAGATCAGTTTACAGCAACAAATTAAACCATAGTGATCTCACAACAAGAAATAAATGTAAAAAGTTTATATATGATCTACAATCTTACAGGTTAGTGTGATTGTATGCAGTATAATTTATTTTTCCATACTGGGACGCTTCAGTTTGATAAGCTTTTATGATTCAGACATTTTATAGCCTAAATAAATAACTTTTTTATTTCCATTATTAATTCTAAATAAATAAATAACTTTTTATTTCCATTATTAATTCTAAATAAATAAATAACTTTTGCATTTCCTTTATTAATTCTAAATAAATAACTTTTTATTTCCATTATTAATTCTAAATAAATAAATAACTTTTTTATTTACTTTATTAATTGTAAATAAATAAATAAATAAATAACTTTTTTATTTCCTTTATTAATTCTAAATAAATAACTTCTTTATTTCCTTTATTAATTCTAAATAAATAAATAACTTTTTTATTTCCTTTATTAATTCTAAATAAATAAATAAATAACTTTTTTATTTACTTTATTAATTCTAAATAAATAAATAAATAACTTTTTTATTTCCTTTATTAATTCTAAATAAATAAATAACTTTTTTATTTCCTTTATTAATTGTAAATAAATAAATAACTTTTTTATTTCCTTTATTAATTGTAAATAAATAAATAACTTTTTATTTCCTTTATTAATTCTAAATAAATAACTTTTTTATTTCCATTATTAATTCTAAATAAATAAATAACTTTTTTATTTCCTTTATCAATTCTAAATAAATAACTTTTTTATTTCCTTTATCAATTCTAAATAAATAACTTTTTTATTTCCTTTATAAATTCTAAATAAATAAATAACTTTTTTATTTCCTTTATTAATTGTAAATAAATAAATACATAAATAACTTTTTTATTTCCTTTATTACTTCTAAATAAATAAATAACTTTTTTATTTCCGTGATTAATTCTAAATAAATAAATAACATTATTTCCATGATTAATTCTAAATAAATAAATAACTTTTTTATTTCCATTATTAATTCTAAATAAATAAATAACTTTTATATTTCCATGATTAATTCTAAATAAACAACTTTTTTATTCCCATTATTAATTCTAAATAAATAACTTTTTATTTCCATTATTAATTCTAAATAAATAAATAACTTTTGTATTTCCATGATTAATTCTAAATAAACAACTTTTTTATTCCCATTATTAATTCTAAATAAATAAATATTTTTTTATTTCCTTTATTAATTCAAAATTTCACAATATATAATATTTTATTATCTATTATTATTATTATTATTTCATAATAATATAGTAATTATTTATAGAATAAATATTTGTGTATCTTAATAAACAAAAACATTGAGCATGGTGACAATGAAAATGGTTTCTATTGCACATTTTCATCTGAAAAACTCAAGAGTTGGATATATTCCATTCAGTTTTAGGACTTAAGCTGATCATGTATGCGAAAAAAAATAATAATACAAGAAAGTATCTTTTCAAATGTTGAATACAAAAATTTATTGAAGACGTACATTTTTATCATAATAATAAGATTACAAAATCCCTGACAGATGCCATGAATACAACAAATTACTACCAATAAATAAATAAGTAAATAAAAAATACAGTGTTGAATTTCCTACAGTACATTTCTGTATTGCTATGTTTGATGAAGAAGACATTTAACAATCTGAACAAATTTATACGAACAGTGAAAATAAATACACCAGGCTATTAAACTATAAAGTCCAAAACTCCACTCCTGACAACGGCTGTGTGAAAATCAGGCATCGATTCACTCACTGAGGTCTTTACAATGAGACCATATGATACTGCTGTCAGAATTTATATTTATTCAACATGATGCTGCGTCTCTTGCATCTTGGAGTCATCCTCAGATCGCTTTAGCCACCTGTATTTCTGCATGTAGAAAGAAAGAAAACCTTTAAAACATGTAAACTTTAAAACTTTTAAGACAAATAGCTCCCACCTCACACACACACACTGAAAAAAACTTACCGTTTAATCAACAGTGGGTTCAGCCTTCAGTCAGACACATGCAAGAAGGGACAGCATAGAGAGATAGATTAATATGGAGAAAATCAAAGAACAGAAATCTGTATGACTTGTCAAATATGGGTTTATTAGCATTACGATGACATACAGGAGCAGAACTGGGCAGTCGTCTGGCTTCAGGCTCGGCTGGGCCAATGGTCCGGTTTCTCACCAGAGTATGAAGAACTGCAACAGAGAGAATAATGAACAGAACAAGCGCCAACTTGAACAGTTGATCAATTCTGACAATGATTAGAACATTTATATTCATATATACAAATAATAAGTTTTGCAGTGTGAACAGTGTTGCCAGGGTTGCGGTCTTCCTGCACAATTGGGCTATTTTGAAAATGCAGTCGATGTGTTTTTTGGGCTACTTTTATAATGTACTGCGGCCACCCAAAGTATATAGACAAATAAAAATGAAAATAGATCCTTTTACTAATGTACATTTTACTTGGCATATCATATACCTGGCAACCGAAGAATGGAGAGGATGTCACATCACAACCTATTACGTGACTTTCATCCAGAGCATAGATGTTCATTTTTTTTACACAGCCAAAGCATGTCGCTTGTAAGTCTGCATGTTATGTGTGATGTGACATCCTCTGCATGTTATATATATATATATATATATATATATTTTTTTTTTTTTACATGCATGTGTAACTAAAGCTTTTATTAGGTGTGAATCTGAAAATGCAGATGTTTCACAGTTATTTCATGGCCGATTGTGTCAGTTCCAATATCTATTCAAAATTTTCCATCTTAGCATTTTCTTATCTTCCGACTATTTAGTTATTTGATTATCAGGTGTACTGGCAAATACGATGATAATAATTCTGGAAAAGAGTGGTGTTTTGAATCAGCTCTTATGTTGCATACCCTCTCTCGTGGCGCTCTCAGCTGCTGACATGGCCTTCCCGCCTATATTGCTGACCATCTCATCTACTTTGGCTTCATGCTTCAGGAAAAATGGCCGCACCACATGCCTGTACAGAATCTGAGAACCATTCCAGGAGACCGGAGCCATGCACCACAACAGGAACAAGCACTAAACACCAGGAAAAAAAAGAAAAAGAAAAAAATGCACACACAAAAAAGAGCAAGGAAGTGAAAAACAGGCTAATCTAGTGTGAGAATTCATCACTAACATAGAGCAACGTAGAGTTGTCCCTACCAAAGAGACTAAAGCGGCAGTTTGTCAAACATTACAATTACTATTTGTGTTTTGTATCAGGTACTCTCACTTTCCTATATGCATAGTGTAGTAGCCTCACCTGTGACGCAACATGCACAGACAAATGATGAAAGTATACAGTTTCCCGAGAACTTTAAAATATACATAATTATGGTTTACCACAGTGATTTAGTGTGAAGCAAAAACACAGTATAAACACACAATAAACACGCAAACATATGTGACCCTGGACCACAAAACCAGTCTTAAGTCGCTGGGGTATATTTGTAGCAATAGCCAACAATACATTGTATGGGTCAAAGTTATTGATTTCTCTTTTATGCCAAAAATCATTAGGATATTAAGTAAAGATCATGTTCCATGAAGATATTTTGTAAATTTCTTACCGGAAATAGATCAAAACTTCATTTTTAATTAGTAATATGCATTGCTAAGATCTTCATTTGGACAACTTTAAAGGTGATTTTCTCAGTATTTTAATTTTTTTTGAACCCTCAGATTCCAGATATTCAAATAGTTGTATCTCGGCCAAATATTGTCCTATCATAACAAACCATACATCAATAGACAGATTATTTATTCAGATTTCAGATGATTTAGAAATCTCAGTTTTGAAAAATTGGCACTTAAGACTGGTTTTGTGGTCCAGGGTCACATATGGGTTGTCCCAGTATTATTTATTTACTATTATAGTATTCCTTAATATTTTGAATTTATTTTTATTTTCAGTTTTTAAATTTACTTTACATATTTAGTAATTTTGTTATGTGCTTTTGTCATTTTTATTAGTTTTGAAATAAGAAATATGTTTCTTATTTATTAATTTTTTTTAAGGTGTGGTAATTTAGTATTTTAACTTATTTTATTTCAGTTAGTTCTCTAGTTTCCATTAACAAAAATAAATTTTAAGTTTTATTTTTTCAGTTTCTTTCTTTTTTTTAATTTTTAGTTTCAGGTTGGAACACTATGGAAGCCCATTTCTGCCACTGAATAAAAAAATAAAATAAAATAAAAAAAGGGAATTTGTGACTTTTTTGTGAGATATAAACTCGCATAAAAAGATATTTTCTCAGAATTCCGAGTTTATATCTCACAGTTCTGACTAACTGTGAATTATAAAGTCAGAATTGCGAGATATAAACTCGGAATTCTTAGAAAAATATCTTTATATCTTGAAATTGTGACTTTTTTTTCTCAGAATTGCGAGTTTAGTCTTGCAGTTCTAACTTTATAAGACGCAATTGCGAGTTATTAAGTCAGAATTGTGAGATATAAACTCGCAATTCTGACAACATATCAGTCTTTTCCCCCCTCAAAACTAGACTTTATAACTCGCAATTGTGAGTTTATATAGTGTATAACAATTCTGAGAAAAAAAAGTCAGAATTGCAAGAAAAAAGTCAGAATTGTGACTTTTTATCTTGCAATTTTGAGTTTATATATCACGCAATTCTGAAGAAAAAAAGGCAGAATTGCAAGTTTATATCTCGCAATTCTGACTTCATTTCTCTGAATTATGAGTTTATATCTCTCAATTCTGAGAAAAAAGTCAGAATTTTGAGATAAAAGTTGCAAAGTTACCTTTTAGTGGCGGAAACGGCCTCCATACAACATTGACCGTAACATATAATTCCAATAAAATAAGATAAAAATAAATAAAAAATAAAATCATTGTGCATCTGTATAGTGTGATTGATTTTAAAATTATGTTAAAACTACCAATGCTAAAACCAAACATATGCCCATGATCACTAATATAGACAAACTGGCAGATGTCTACCAACAGACCAACAACAGAGCTGTCCTAAATAAAACAGCTTGCCAACCAGCTATTTAACCTCTCAGATAGAGCATGACAAAGCAAAGCAGAATCTTTGTGCCAATTAGCAGAAAGAAGCTGGTAATAATCTGATCCTCTTAAATCAGACATTAGCCAGAGAAAGCATCTGGCCTTGTTCTACCAACCTTACACACATAGTAGAAAGGAAACCAGTGAAGAAAAATGTCAGAGAAGAATTCCCCCACGCTGAAGAAGCCGTAGATGACCCAGTACGTCAGCCATTGTGTGTCATCCTCCTTATCAGGACTTTCTATTGCTTTGATACTAAAAACGTAAACACAACAAAATAAGATAGGCTACCCCATGCAGTTAAGACAATTTACTGCAACCAAAAAATAATAAAGATTCAGATCACGACAACTGCTGATTTGTGAAAAAAAAACCTTAAAAGCACATAACTCACGAGTAATATGCAGGATAAACAAAACCAATCAGATTACAGAGCAGAGAAGCACCGTATCCAAATAATAAATACGCTCCAGTCACACCAACAGCACCTGTTGGAAGAAAATCATAAAATGTCCTTCTAAAACAGCTGAACAATGTCTTTATAGTGTAAATGGCTAAACCACATGTGAAATGACTGTAATGGGTAACTGTTTTTTGGATGAAGCCTCAAATCTAATCTTTAGCACAATTTTTCAATGTAGAGTTAGATGTTGAGGGATGAAGGCCAAGTCACGGGTTGGTTACCTCAGACAAGGACAAAATCTCCCTTTGAGGAACTTCATTATTCAGCAATTGATTCATACATTTCAGCTATTTTTCCTGTCCTTCTCATGAAGAGAAATTAATTCCTCTTGATTAATGATGTAATGATATTTGTCATTTATTTCACATGCCAATAATACTGTGTGTACCTACAATAATAGCCTACCTGTTACATCAAAATGTAGGATAACAGCATGAGTAGCCTACGGGTACTTTTTATTAAATATACAGAAGATGAAACGGGCTTTATATAAAATCAGGACTTACCGAGCGCTAAATATCGTTTCTTGATGCCTGTTTTTTCTTCGATTTTATTGAGACAGTCAGTGACTATATTCTTCTCGTTCAAAAAAGCCTCGACGCGGTCTTTTATCTTTGTAAATATGGTAAACATCGTGGCTTAGAAGGAAAGTGTAACGTTATGCAATTAAACACAAGTGTATGAATGATAACGTGTCTCTAGGATAGTTTCGCTGACTGGACACTCAATCCGCTTACTGTCAGACTCCTGTCGCGTCTGTGGGAGGATCAGGACTCTAGACTGACAGCTGAGTCAGTCTCATGAAAGTGCGTATAAATAGTACGCCAAATAAAAACGAAAACTCGTGGTATTGATACGCAAAAATGGACTTTGTCGTGCATTTCATACGCAGTTTTCGCGTGCATATGATACGTATCTACCCCACAACCCTAATCCTGCCCATCGCGTAGCATATACACGCCAAAGTCCATTTTTGCGTATCAATACCACGAGTTTTCATTTTTATTTGGCGTAGGCCTATTTATACGCACTTTCATGAGATCGGGTTAGACAGCTATACAGCTATTCATTCAAGACGTCAAACCAAGTGCAAAAGATGAGGGAAATACTATCATATACCTTTAATTTAAATATAACCTAAATGCATTTTGTTACTTTAGCTTATTTTAGTTTGGTTATCGCTCTATTGGTTTACAGTTATGTAATCAATATCAATAAATTTCAGTAGCATTGTAACCACTAGAGGACTCTGCTCACCTGACATTATGCCAGTCTTGTCATTTCTGCAGCACAGGAATCTATCTGAACTGGGCCAAATACATTTTTGTTTAATAATAAAGTAAAAGAATTTGATTTTAAAATCATCCATTATTATTAACCTTGTATTAAGCCAATTTAACCATAATATTTCTCCACTCTGCTCTTTCTGCTAAGAGGAAGAAGAATATATTTCACAATTATTCTATTTCTGTTAAACTATTTTGGCTTCAAATATCAGCTTCCCACATCTTGTGTTCCACCAGCTCTGTGTAATATTTCCATCAATAAGGTTATTTTAAGGAGTTAGATGATGTATGATGGGTAAATACCATATCCACAAAGCCATATACCTTAAATTTAAACCCAGCTGCAAAATATTAGCTTCTGATTTACTTTTATTGTTGTCATCACTTCAAAAAGTCTCCTGCAATAAAAAAGCTCTGAAGACATCTCGTACGGTCTTTACAGTTTTTCTCAGTCACTTTGGTGCATTTCTCAGATCAGAAATGAAATTTTCAAAACTACTTGTTCAACCTCCACATCATCTAGTCACTTGCGCACATCATAAAAGCAGTTTCTCATTCTTTTGAACAAATTGCGATTGCTTTGG
>JAFVLL020043614.1:6916-20790 GCA_021397915.2 Tor tambroides
GAAAAGCATTTTTTGGATAACGTTAATGTCTCAATAACGCGCGAGAGAACCCGTTCGCTAATGACCGGAAGTAGTTCATTTTGTTGTTATGCAACAGTGACGTCTGTTAATATTGATTGATCTTTTATGACTTTATTACTCGTTTTTGTGGTTTGACTGCACGTGGTGCAGTAAGATTATAAGAAATGCTCAATGTAATGTCTCTTTTTGCTTTTTTTTGGTAATATCTATTGGAACAAACCATGAAAAATTACAGAACTGTGTCAATAATAGTTATTAAATATTCTACAAAACGCTACATAAGATTTATCCATTTGAGCACGTTTAGGACAGATTTAAGCTGAACATTTTATATACCTGTGAATTTTGTGGGCCATGAAAAAGACAATTTTGTATTTATTATTGTTTACTCAATTTTTTTGGGAAGGATTTTGAAACGTGTATATAAACGTAAAGTGGTAAATTAATAAACATAACAATTATATAAACATAATCTGTAAACTGAAATTAGTGTGCTTTTTTAATAAACAAAACAAACAATAAAAACCTCTAATATTATAAATGCAAATAAAATAATATTTGGGAAATATTTAGTTTCTATTACCAGGGTTATTATCAATAAATGAAACTAAAACCTAAAACTACAAAAAAAAAAAAAAAAGTTACATGAAATGAAATAAAATAAAATGATAAAAAGTATTTTATATCAGCTAGTTTAAGGAAACAGTTCTCAACTTGATGTACTAAAAAATCTAAATTTGAAATAAAATGAATAGACTATATAGACATTAAAAAAAAAGCTAATAAAAATAACAAGACATTAACAACTAAAATTAAAATAAAATATAAAATATTAATAAAAACTATTTCAGTGATACTTACATTTTTATTTATATTGTTTACAATCAAATTTTTGTTCATTGTATTTTGATAATGTATATTTTTATAACTATTTTTTTTCCTACTCCCTACTAGTACTGTATGTGTTATTTATTTGCTTATTTTAATCTAATTTGTATTTATTTTAATTCATTTTCTTTATGCAGTTATTTATTTTATTTGAAGAATACAATACACACAGAAAGAAGTAGACTCTTTGCAAACCAAATTGCTTATGTTTTATAAATAACCTTAAATGATACATAAACCTTTTTGGAAAAAGAAACAGCATGTAAAGTTTTAAAAGTCCTGAAGTGTGGGTAGTTTTTCTGATAGCTAATGTTTGTGAATGTGTCTGTAATTCCTCTTGTGGTGTTGTTGAACAAGTCACTCCTGCCTCCTCGAGTGCAGATCAGTTCTGTGTGGTTTATTTCTCTAAATGAAGACATAAATATATGAACATCTCCAGAACTGCTCAGAGAGTCACTTCATGAGCATTTTACCCTTTGATTTGAGTAAAACTAGCCTCATATCATATACACACAGAGATTTAAAGGTATTCACGGCAACCCGTCAAAATAAAAGTTCGGTTTAACTTGAAGACATTGTGCCAGAGATATATTACTATTGTTCAGTAGAATGTACTTAATACTTCTATTAGTAGTACTACTAAAATTATTAAAACTTTATTTTTTAAGGAATAATCACACGTTTTTTTCCATGTTTTAATGTTAATAGTAAATACCCTTTGTTTGCTAAAAAAAAAAAAAAGAAGTTTAATTTTCAATAGTTAAAAGATAAATTAAATTAATATTTTATACCTTCATTTGATAACCAGAAAAATTTAAATACACAACACAGAATTTATTAGGGGGAAAAAAACCCCAAAAACATTTCATAAGGCTATTTTAAGAATAAATTTGAATAGAAATTTAAATTTGAATGCATAAAAGTTGTTTTTATGCATTCAAATGATTAAACATGCTAAAAGAGAATTTGGTAATGGTGAGAAAAAATAAAACATTTTATTGGGCCCTAAGCATGTAGTTTTTGTTAAACTTTTAATAAATTGATGTGAAATTGTATAAGTTTCATGATTTTAATTGATTAGACATGCTTTTTGATTAATACAGTTTCATTTAACCATTAAAAAGGAGTTCAGAAAAATTAAAACAGAAAAAGCGGAATCCTGAAAAATTAAAATAAAATGGATTTCATAGGGCCCTATATAATGTATTTCTCTGTGTGTTCTCCTCAGACTGTCGCTGTGCTGCAGTAGTTGTGTGTGTGTGTGTGTATGTAATGTATTTCTCTGTGTTCTCCTCAGTCTGTCGCTGTGCTGCAGTAGTACCACTGGTCCAGGGCCTCTGTGGTGCTCCTGATGCCCCTCACCCACCTCTGAAGATCCCAGGTGGGCGAGGGAACGGAGCACGGGATCACTCATCCACAGCAGCACCACCGCAGCAGCAGCTGCAGCTGTACTCCGTGAGTATCTGCACACTGCATACTGCACCCCGCACACTACATACTACACACTGCACCCCGCACACTGCACCCCACACACTACACATTACATACTACTCACTGCACCCCACACACTACATACTACACACTGCACCCCACACACTACATACTACACACTGCACCCCGCACACTGCACCCCACACACTACACATTACATACTACACACTGCACCCCACACACTACATACTACACACTGCATCCTGCACACTGAACCCTACACACTACACGTTACATACTACTCCCTGTACACTGCACCCCACACACTACACGTTACATACTACTCACTGCACCCCCACACACTACATACTACTCACTGCACCCCGCACACTGCACCCCACACACTACACATTACATACTACTCACTGCACCCCACACACTACATACTACACACTGCACCCCACACACTACATACTACTCACTGCACCCCACACACTACATACTACACACTGCACCCTGCACACTGAACCCTACACACTACACGTTACATACTACTCCCTGTACACTGCACCCCACACACTACACGTTACATACTACTCACTGCACCCCACACACTACATACTACTCACTGCACCCCCACACACTACATACTACTCACTGCACCCCCACACACTACATACTACTCACTGCATCCCACACACTACATACTACTCACTGCACCCCCACACACTACATACTACACACTGCACCCCGCACACTGCACCCCGCACACTACATGTTACACACTGCACCCTACACACTACACTCTGCACCCTACACCCCGCACACTGCACGTTACATACTACGCACTGCACCCCGCACACTACATGCTACATACTACTCACTGCACCCCGCACACTGCACATTACATACTATTCACTGCACCCCACATACTACTCACTGCACCCCGCACACTACATACTACACACTGCACCCTACACACTACATGCTACACACTGCACCCTACATGCTACACATTGTACCCTAGGGGCAGTCGTGGCCTAATGGTTAGAGAGTCGGACTTGTAACTCGAAGGTTGCAGGTTTGAGTCTCAGGTCCAGCAGGAATTGTCAGTGGGGGGAGTGAATGACCTCCACCTTCTCTCCACCTTCAATTCCACAACTGAGGTGAAACCCTTGAGCAAGGCACCAAACCAAACCCCCAACTGCTCCCCGGGCACCGGGGTGTGTTCAGACGTGTCTTTGTTCACTTCTCACTTGGATAGGCACAAACTCCAAGTATGGAACACCTTGAACCACTTGGCCACACGTCACGTCCTTTCCCTTTCCTTTCCTACACACTGCACCCCACACACTACATACTCTCACTGCACACTGCGTACTACACAGAAGGAGCCCTCATGGTCCAGCGGGTGACGGTGAGAACACGGGTGTCAGATGCTCTTCTGAGAATGTAAATGTCCTCAGACGGGTTCGGCATTCTCAGAAACGCTTACATCTCTGTAAACATCAGTGTGTTTTGCATTTTAAAAATCAAACCTTCAGCACACTGTCAGCAGGACAGCATGTTGTGGTGCGTCAGACGTGTCGTATCCTGTCATGTGATCACACGTCTCACACTGCATGTTCAGCAGGTTCACACCATTTATCTGACCTCTTTTCTTACATCAGAGACCGTTCAGATGCTCATTTGGCAGGAGTGCTTTAGTTGTTGATTTAATGTCGGTTTATATTATACTTCAATTTTTTGAGGGAGGGGAGGTGGGGGGGGAGGAAGCCAATAATAAATAGGACGAAACAATTACTCTAAACAGAGGACAGCAGAAATGAAACGCATCATTCAGACAAACAACAGAAGTCCTATAATCACAGAACACAAGCATACACAGATATGAAGTGATGATCAGGACAGACTCCCTAACCAACTCGTCTTCTGATTGGCTCCACAGGACAGGAAGTTGACTGTGACCGAAGAGCCCGCTGGGGCCGGTCGCCCCCGGATACTGCACTTCCAGAGCCGGCCCACCGTCTCCCGAATCATCCAATGGGAGGCGGTGCTTCGGGGCCCCGGCCTGTTCGTGGAGATCCCCTGCGAACCCTTTCCAGAGGGCAGCAAAGAGAGGTGAGCGCCTAGCAACCACACACGACACCATAGCAACACCCTGACAACCTCCCACAACACCATAGCAACACCCTGACAACCACCCACAACATCTAGAGCAGGGGTCTGGGACCTCTAGGGGCCACTGGGGGTCCGTTTAAATGTTTAGAGGGAAAAAAAAGAAGTGTGATAATACATAAAAGATTAAAATAAATGAAAAATAAAAGATTAAAAAAAAAAATAAATAAATAAAAGATAAATAATAAAAAATATTCCAAAAAAAAAGTTAAATATATATGATAAAAATAAAGTATTACATTAAACACATAGTAAAAAATGAAGTTTAAATAAATTATAAAATTTATAAGATAATACAAATTAGACTGAATTAATAAAAAAAAAAATGGAGAAAAAAAATAAAATTTGATTAAAATTGAAATATAAGATTTAAATACAAATACAATATAAAAATGTTAGGTAAAATATTTAATATTAAATGGTAAACATGAGAATTTAAATGTATAATAATAGAAATATCTAATACAAATGACTTTCAAATAAATAATAGATTAAATAAAGTGCAATTAAATAAAAATGAGATTAAAAGATATTAGATATAAAAAAAAAAAGATACTGAAATAAAATTAATTAAATTGATTAAAACATTACAAATATGATGTAAATAAAATGAGATTAAAAAATTTACAAAATGGGATTGAAATTTATAAATAAAAATTTTGGCTATATATATATACAGTGCAATAATAACTAGAAAGAATGTGCCTTAATAAAATTTTACATGTATGTATAGTATTTTTTTTTCACAGTATAAATGGGGTTTTTCTACATTGTAATCCTGTGATTTAATCCCATTGTAATCCTCCCATGGCATCTAAAAGACTGAAAACCCCTGATTGACTCTCAGAACGTCTCAGATCTAGTCTAATGATCTAGATTTAGTGTATTAATCTGGAAGTGTTTGTGTCTGTTTCCAGCTTCATCTCTCTGCTGGAGTTTGCAGAAGAACATCTGAAAGTGGTCAGCGTGTTCGTCTGCTTTTATAAGAACAGAGACGATCGTGGTAGGTCAGACTCTTCCGGTTTAACCGTGTGTGTGCTGCGTGTGCTGTACTGACGTGTGTGTGTGTGTGTGTGTGTGTTCCTCTGTCCTCAGTGAAACTGGTGCGTACCTTCAGCTTTCTGGGCTTTGAGATGGTGAAACCGGGCCATGCTCTGGTCCCCGCTCGACCTGACGTTCTCTTCATGGCCTACAACTTTGACAGGGATTCCTCGGACGAAGATTAGTCTCCTCTCATTCCTCCTTTGGACGCGCTCCGTCTGCAGCGTGTAAACCGCTCGGATCCGTCTACAGGCTTCAGACGGAGCGGCGCAGTCGTTAGCGTGCTGTTTGACTCGTTCATCAAGTGAATCTGTTTGCTTCTAATGCTCTTGTGTTTTTGGTTATATGATGTTTGATTTTCTGGAATGTACAAAAGGTCATTTCTGCATTTGATTGGATGTTTCTTCTTGCTCTTCAAGCCTGCCCAGGAATAAAAAATAAATAAGTGCACTTCCATAATGCACTTAAAGTGTGCGATTTAAAAAGATTCTTTAGTACTGCTTAAGTGTACTCAACTGTGCTGTGAATATGAACTAAAATGCACTTTTAAAATACTATCTCTGTGTTTAAAATTGTATTTAGTCACCGCTAGTGAATGAAAGATGGGTGACTAAATACAGTGATAGTATGTTAAAAGCACATTTTAGTTCATATTCACGGCGTCCCAAAATAGCAACACTTAAGTACACTTAGTTAGCAGTACTTAAGAATCATTTTTAGTACATTAAGTACAAAATCAGAGCACTTTAAGTACATTATGGAAGTGCACTTATTTTTAACCTGGGTGTGATTGTAGGTTTCTGAGGCTTTGCTCTTCTGTTCTACATTTACGGTCAGTTTTTACCTCGGAATGTGCTTTGTTGTATTTTTTTAGACACGTTTTGGGATGAATCGGTAACATGTGATCGATTGATTGATTGATTTCTCTCTGAATGCGACTCGACTGGTACAAACCTTGACGGGAAACGAAATCGACGCATCCAAAGCTCTTTTACCTCCGGCTGTCATGTCTTGATTTTGTATATCAGAAGCGTGTTTAGGCTTTCGTTGTGTGTCGGCTGTGCTGTTACTCGCGTTCCTCTCCATAGTTTATTTATCACGTGGTTTGGAGCCGCTTTCTCCTCTATAGTGGTACATTATACAGCTTCTGTGATAATAAAAACATTATTTAAAGACAGACGTGGCTTGTGTCCTTTTTGTCGTCCACATGAGATTTACTTATGTTTCTTTTTCTATCACGTACAAAAAAAGCCACATATTTGCATACGTAAGCTTTTGATGTTTATTCATTCTCTTTAATGTCTTTATTGTTATTTTTTTTCACCTGTGTTTACATAGCACTTTATACAATACTGATTGTGTCAAAACAGCTTTACAGTGTCAACATGAAAATAGTTTATTATTCTAATTATTTTAATGTAAATTAAAATTTATTTATATAATTTAATTTTTTTAATTTAATTATTCTAATTATGTATTTATTTTAAATGTAATATTCTAATTATTTATTTTAATCTAATTTATTTACTACTTAATGGGTTTATTCATATGTAGTTACAGATGCCAAGTAATTAAATAAGGTTTATTTTTAAATATTCAAGGGGTCATGACATGAGAAATCTAATTTGCTTTGATCTTTTGGCTTATAAGAGGTCTTTGTACCATTAAAACATCCTGCAAGTTTCATCTTAAAACGTCCTCCTGATTGTAAACAAAGCATTTATTTAACCAAGCTCCAAAAATGGCTCGTTTGGATCCGAGGGGCAGGGTGACGTCACCCGACCACAGACATTTGCATAAACACGCCTCCAGAGCGAGACATCGCCATAGGCCCCGCCCACTGGCGTCGTATTTTCCCCACATATCTCTGTTTTTTTGTGCAAAAAAAAATTATTAACATTATACTTAAACCTCAAGGAACATATATATATATATATATATATATATATATATATATATAATAAAATCATGTCATGACCCCTTTAACATTTCATTTCAATATTAAATATTATTCGTTCTATTTATTAATATAATAACGAATCTGCTTTTATGGAAACGCACACAACTTCAGATAAGTCCAAACTTACTATAACTTATATAACACTTTTTATGCACATCATAAATTTTTAATGCATTTATGGTCACAAACATTTAGTTTAGTCAAATACATAAGGTAATAAGTTTTATGAAAGCTTCTAAAGCAGCCATAGATTTACATTCAGTCGTTCAGACACAGATTTTTAATGGTTAACCAGTTTGAATCGATCACATACTGAGGTGTACTAACTAGTACTTTGATTCTGGTTAGCATCTGTCTGAAATCTCCAGCAGAGGTCAGCAGACTCTCAATCATCTCTGTTTACTGAGGATCTTTCTCTAAAAATTGAATTTCCTCCACATATGCATGAAATAATTCAGTTATGATGATAAACACCAAAACAAAACCCTTCCTCGTTAATCTGAGATCAATGCAGGTTATCAATATTGCTTCTTTTTAATCACCTTTCACCAGTTCAGTGATAAATGAAGAAATAGAAGGACAAATGTAATAATCTCTCTATTAATATGAGCTCACAAAAACGACATGAACGATAATTATGCAAAATAAGTAATTATAGATTAATAAGCTATAAGTTAATTGTTCATTATTGTTAATAATATAAATGATAGTATAAACATAAGTTTTACTTTACTTTTTATAAGTTTTACTATTAATTATTTTAATAATAATAGTTATAATTATTTTATGGATTAATATAATTAAAGAATAAATTGAGAAGAACTGCTGTTTAAAATAGTTAAGCATTTATAGACAACTCAGAAAGGTTGATCAAGTACACGTATTACAATCTAATTACAGACGCTGTTACTTTTTTATTACAAATAACAATAAAATACGCTTCAGAGGAATTTAAAGGAAATGTTCAGCATCTATAAAAGCACTGTTTTCACCATATATTCACATTTCACGAGATTTTCCATCATGTTTTTTTTTTTTTATTCTAGTTATGCGTTTATTTTAATCTATGTGATTATATAATTTTATAATATAATTTATTTTAATTGCTATTTATTATTTAAATCTGTTATTTTTATTGTAATTATTTACGTATTCAGTTATATTAATCTTATTTGTACATTTTTTTTAGTTTTCTCTTTAGAATATTTTTAAAGCGTCTCTGTCTCTTTAAAAGCACTGCCCCCCCCCCGCATATTTACATTTCGCGAGATTTTCCATTAAGTTTTTGTTTTTTATTTTAGTGATTTTAATCCAATATAATTCATTTATTTCAATCCAATTGCTATTGACTAATAACTTACTACTTACTTAGTGCTCTTTTCTAATTCTATTCTTTAAAAAAACTAACACTAGCTTTTCTAATCTTCTTGTATTCTATCTATTTGTTTTCTTTTTATTTATTATACAATTAACAAAAGCAAAAAAGACCTCTAACACTAGCTTGCTCTATTCTTTTTCTATTCTATCTGTTATCGTTTTATTTATTATATAATTTACAAAACAAACAAACAAAACCTTGCTACTGCATTATGCTCTTTTGTTGATTTTGATTTCTTCCATTGTCCTCGCTTTGTCTTTCTCTAAACTTCTCTTTAGAATATTTTTCAGGGTCTCTGTCTCTTTAAAAGCACTGTTTTTTTCCCCCCCGCGAGATTTCCCCTCTCCTCGCGAGACTTGGCGTGACCCCCGTTTGCAAGACGCGCGTTTCCCCCGCAGAGCAGCGCGCTCGCTCGCGCTTCCCGCGTCGCTCGCTCGCTCGTGTCTGACGCTCGTCGGTCGGTTGACGCGGAGCGACGATGTGGATCCAGATCCGCACGATCGACGGCAAAGAGACGCGGACGGTGGAGGATCTGTCGCGCCTCACGAAGATCGAGTCGCTGCGCGTCAAGATCCGCGACATCTTCAACGTCAAGCCGGAGCAGCAGAGGCTCTTCTACCGCGGGAAGCAGGTGAGATCCGCTTCCGATCCGCTTCTTGCTCTCGCAGCTGATCCGGATTCATCCAGAAAACTTCCTGCTCGGAGCCGCGCGCGACTCACTGGTGCGCGTCCATGACGCTCGCTCCCGAGCGCGCGCAGCGCTGACTGACAGCTGGATGTCACGCGCGTTCACGAGTGTTTGTCACACACATGTGCAGATGTAAACAAACACGACCCTGCAGCACTAAACCAGTCCATTTTATGAAACTGAGATTTATGCTTCATCTGAAAGCTGCATAAATAATCTTTCCATTGATGTATGGTTTGTTAGGATAGGACAATATTTAGCTGAGATACAACTATTTGAAAATCTGGAATCTGAGGGTGCAAAAAAATCTAAATATTGAGAAAATCTGTTGTCCAAATGAAGTTCTTAGCAATGCATATTTCTAATCAAAAATGAAGTTTACGGTTGGAAATTTACTAAATATCTTCATGGAACATGATCTTAATATCCTAATGATTTTTGGTATAAAAGAAAAATGGATAATTTTGAGCCATACAATGTATTTTTGGCTATTGCTACAAATATACCTGTGCTACTGAAGACTGCTTTTGTGCTCCAGGGTCACATTTATGTGTGTGCCTTAACTAGTCTAACTAGTATAACTCATTATTCTGGGGTTAATGTGCTGGAAATGGACTCTTTAATATGACCATTTATGGACTCTTAAATATGACCATCTTAAATTTTAAACGGCAGGTATACAGTTATATAATCTCTTGTATAAAAACCCAATACTGTGGAAAATTCATATTATAAATATGCATAAAAATATTATTTCAAAAATATTTAATTTCTATAAAGTTACATGAATACTCTGGGACTATTAAAAGTATTACTTATTTGTATATTTGTTATTATTATTATTATCTGTTAGTTATTATTATATACTAATTTTAATGGGGTCATATGGCGTTGCTAAAAAGAACATTATTTTGTGTATTTGGTGTGATGCATTGTGTTTATGTGGTTTAAGGTTCAAAAAACACATTATTTTCCACATACTGTACATTATTGTTGCTCCTCTAAGCTCCGCCTTTCTGAAACGCTTCGATTTTTACAAAGCTCATCGTTCACGAGAAGCCCGAGCGTGCTCTAGTGGCCAGCTATCCAGTGCGTTATGATTGGCTGATCCCCTCAAAGCGTGAGACGGAAATGTTACGCCCCTCACCGTATTGTGATGGCGTTTCCCGGCACTACGAGACAAAAACAATAAAACCCATTACAAACGAGGCATTTGCTGCATCCAGTGGGGACATAATTACTGATTATAATGACTTATGCTGTCTTTTTACGTAAACATTACCATGTCTGCATTTGTGATCGGAGAAACACAAACTCACATTTGAATCGTCAGTAGCAGAAACATACTTACAGGCTGTGAGTCAGAAGCGCCAGACTGTCCTTGCAAAGCTGGAATTGCTCCACTTTATAGAAACAGTCTTTGTGTGAGCCAACAATAGCTATGTTTCCATCCACCTATTTTTATGCGCATTTTGGAATATCGCATAAAAAAACGCTGGATGGAAACGCCAAGATGCGCATAAATTCTAAAAATGCGCATAAAAAACTTATGCGCACATTTGAGTAGGATACATTTTTTATCCGATAAGAAAAAATGCGCATAAACTACGATGGAAACACATTTACCGAATAAATTCCTCCATGCGCATTGAAAAAGCCATGTGACTTTGCGCTATGAGACGGGATAACTTGACTAACTAGCGGACCGATCTCGTTCACAGCATCTATGGTCGTTCTGAAATGTCTGAGGAAAGTCTACCATGTGAAGTATTTCTGTATAATTACTGTCTTGCATGACTCGTTTCCCAATCAGAAGCATTCACCTCCGAAAGTAATGACCGCATTTATTGCGTCTCATCTGCTCGTTCTGAGGTGCAAGTCATATATGAAAATTATTATATTAAGTGGCTTCTCCTATATTCTTAGTGATATTTAGTGCCACAGTTTACCAGAAATGGTGAATTTATTTCTCTTTGACTCGTTGGATGGAAACGGTGGTTTATTCGCATATGTTTTATGCGATATTCCAGTTTTGCGCATAAATTTAATTCGAATCTTTGGATGGAAACATAGGTATTATAGCTTCCAGGTTCAGGAAATAGTCCTCTGTAAAATGCGCTGCACACACTCCAATATTTGTGTTGAACTGTTCTGGAACAGTGTTGTAAATACAACTGAACCACTGATTTCTAGCTGTGTCCTCTTTTGGAAGCCCAAACAAAGTAGTTTCTCTTTCACAAGGAAACACAGCGTCTCCAGGACATGGCGCCGGCGGCAGCAACAATACTACAGCCAGAGTAATAGCTCTCCCTCTTTCACTGCGTGTACGTTTGGGTGGTGTTATGAAAATCTCCCCACATCGTGACGTAGAGATGTGGAGCGTGTTTAAATGAGGTGTTTTAGAGGGGCGTGGCAGAGTCTTAACTTTGATAAAGAATATCTCTTTGGTTTTGAGACTTTAGTCTTTGCAACTTCAGGGATCTTATCTATGCACAAACAGCTCGTAACACTCCAAAGAGAAAGAAACACTTGAAATCACATCATATGACCTCTTTAATAATTTATTTACTTTGATTTATTTAATTAATATATTTTTAGTGTAATTGTTATTATTTGTTATCCTAATTATTTATTTTAATCTAATTTAATCTATTTAACCTAAATTATTTTAATCTAACTTAATCTGTTTATGTATTTTAATCCAGTTGTTATCAGTTATTATTGTAATAATTTAGTAATATTATTCAAATTGTTGTTTATCATTCTAATAATATCTTTAGTTTATTCTAATTGTTATTATTAATTTTTCTCATTGTTTATTTATATTAACAAAATTGTATGTATCTGTTCTATTTATTTGTTTTAATTTAATTCGTATTATTTATTGTTCTAATTATTTATTTATTTTAATCTAATTCATTTTATTTCTGTTTTAATTTCTGTTCATTTATTTTTACATTTTTACGCTGTTTTTCTCTCATTTGTTCCACGGACCGCAACAGATATCCATTGATTAATTTTCCACACGGATTTCATAAGTTCTCCATATTGATCTTTGGCTGTTTGATCATATTTTTTATTTAGCTGATGATTTTACCTGGAAACTTTGAGTCTGATTACAGAACACCTTTCTGTAATGTTAGTACTTTTGTGAGAACAGATTTACTCATTTTACAGTTCCTTTTAGACTTTATTCAAAGACATTTGAAGCAAGGCAAGTTTATTTATATAGCACCTCTCAGACACAGAGCTAATTCAGCAAGGGCCCTATGATTTCCACAATAATTACAATTATTAAAACTTTATTTTTTTAAGGAATATCACACAATTTATCTTCCACATGTTAATTTTTAATTGTCCTTTTTAAATTTAAATACTGAAAAATTACAATGGAAAACAAAAAACTGAATTTGGGGGAACAAAATAGAATTTGGGAAAAAAATAAAACAGATTTCATGGGGTCCTATTTTTGTTAAACTTTTAATAAGTTATTGTTAAATTGTATAAAGTGTAGTCTTTCTATTAAATAGACATGCAGTTTGATTGCTAAAGTTTGATTTAACTATTAAAATGAATACAGAAAAATTACAATGGAAAGAATTGAATTTGATTAAAAAAATAATTTGGGAAAAAATAAAATACAAAAAAATAAAAGCTCTAGCTTTTCTCGAACTTTTAATAACTTCTTGTTATAAACTTTTGATAAGTTTAATCATTCAGTTAATTAGACATGCTTTTTGATTGCTAAAATTTAATTTAACCATTAAACGCAATTCATAAAATAAAAAAAGATAATAAATAATTTAAAATTGAATTTAAAATTAAAACAATTTATTTAAAGTGCTTTATATAAAAATGATTAAAAAAAAACAGTAATTGTACAAATATATTAAAAAAGCAAAAAACAATAAAACAGTAAGGACTGAAGAAAAAAAAACGTAAGACTAAAATGTGCTGTAGTCGTGGTATTTTTTTTGTCGCCTGTCGCTTTAAATGCTGGAGCTCTTTGAAGCAGGGTGGGTTGTGATTGGCTGTGAATGTTGTCGTGGTTATAGTTGTGCTGTGATTGGCTGTAGTTGTGCCGTGATTGGCTGTGAATGTTGTCGTGGTTATAGATGTGCCGTGATTGGCTGTGAATGTTGTCGTGGTTGTAGTTGTGCCGTGATTGGCTGTGAATGTTGTCGTGGTTGTAGTTGTGCCGTGATTGGCTGTGAATGTTGTCGTGGTTGTAGTTGTGCCGTGATTGGCTGTGAATGTTGTCGTGGTTATAGTTGTGTCGTGATTGGCTG